>UESW01003048.1:47088-125980 GCA_900491605.1 Calamus simplicifolius | reverse complement strand
GGATTTGACAACCTGCGTAATGATGCCCTAATTAATGCTGCGCGACCGCCTTGCCTTTACGGGACCGATCTGTTACTTTATAGGGGCAACGGTTGGGGAAGTGCCACATAGCAAAACCTGGTTTTTACGGCACCTGCAACAGTGGTTCTGGGCGTTCCGATCAAGATGCCTTATCTTCTCTTTGAGGCGGTTTCCTTTGGGGAAAAGCAAAATCGAAACAGCGCCATTCAATTTCGCAGTGCCTTTTCGTTCCTTCTTGGTGGATCATGTTCCCCTTCTTCCTTTGCAATGCCGCTCGGTGTTTCTTTCAACCAATAGCATGGTGAGGCCTAGCGACCTGATTTCAGAGATTGCTGCTGAAGATTTGGGGAGAATATGCCAGAAGTATGGTATTCCCTCGGATGTCATTTTACGGCTGCTGGAGCCCGAGCATAGGTTCTCGCAAGAGCTGGAGGGCAGGATCTTTCTTTACGAAGATAGCCTGAAGGCAGACTTCTGACTTCCCCTTCACCCCTTAGTGAAAGAGATCATGAGGTTCTATAATATCTGTCCGACAATGGTGGCTCCTAACAGCTGGCGGAGTATCATCGGGTTTATCTCGATGTGTAACCAGTTCAGTAACAGCAACTCTATCCCTGTTCCGTGTTTGTTACCATCTGATGTCCAGGAGGAGCTTGAAGTGGTCCTATATCGGACCTCGGAAGTCATTCAGGACGATCATGGATAACCGTCGTCCATAAAGGAATGGAAGGTTCGATTCTTTATCGCCGAAGGGAACATCGGTTCCAGCTTCCTGCGGAGATGGGAAACCCTATTAGATATGGAAGCGCATCCAGCCCTTCGAACGGGAGAAGGAGGACCTAGGGTCCTTCTTGACAGTCGAGTATTCTCGGCCAATGTTTGCTATCGGAGGAGGCTCTTTTTGCCGCCGAACTTAGCCCCGTCGACGTACAAGGTAAGTCTTTTCTTTCTCCCTTCCATTGATTTATTCGAGCGAGTATGTCTCGGTCTGATTGTTTGCCTAACGCTTGCAACCAAGAAATCTGCGCTGGAGGGCCGCATAAAGAAAGAGTTGGGCAAACACTCGATTGAGGGTAAAATCATCGCTGCATTAATAATCATGCAAGGGGTTAGGCCAACCCTGACTCCCACTTGCTGTGCAATACCCGCTAGAGATGAATCAGCCTCAGTGAATCGGGGCCTTAGCCCCCCAGCGAGCCAAGGACTCTCAAGGCGCGGATCACATCTCTCGGCCTCAGCCGAGCTATCCTTGACTCTCGGCCTCAGCCGAGCTATAACATCTCTCGGCCTCAGCCGAGCTATCCCCATCTCTCGGCCTCAGCCGAGCTATAACATCTCTCGGCCTTAGCCGAGCTATCCCCATCTCTCAGCCTCATTCGAGCGACCCCTATCTCTCGGCCTCAGCTGAGCTATTCCTATCTCTCGGCCTCAGCCAAGCTATTCCTATCTCTCGGCCCCAGCCGAGCCATTCCTATCCTTATGCCTCGGCCAGACTCAGGCACTCAGGCACCCCTGCGGAATCCGGTGCGGGAGAGTTTAAACAAAAATCATACCCAAGAGTGGCCTAGAGCCCTGGAGCCTACATCGTCTCCAAATCCCAAGACATCAACCAGCTCTCCCAGCCGTCGATCCTCTAACTAACGAGATACAAATCTTACTGACCTCATAACAAATTGGATTTGAATCCTAACGGCTTTCGGACCCACGACGCTCCCAAGGAATCAGGTGATCCTCTATAAATAGAACCATCTCCCGGCTTCTCAGGTATGCGCACTTGCTTACTGGCCTACTCTCCTTCTACCTCTGCTCACCCCTTCCCACCATGAACGCTCTGCTCAGAGCTTTCGAGAGGCCATCCCTGGAGAGACTCTTCAGTAAGAACCTTCTCCTCACGTTTGTTGATTGTCGATCCCCGCTGATTTGAGCGTCGGAGGGTCTTCTACGGAGGGCCATCCCAACGCCTCTCGCGTGAGGACTATTTTGCAGGTCCGTTTAGGAGGGAGCCCGATCGCATTCGAGTCGGAGGACAGATTTCAGCAGCAACATTTCTTAAAATAGAATACTTGAAATTTCTATAATGATTAGAGAGTGAGAAAGATAAATGGAGAAAAAAGAATACTTGAAATCTCTATAATGATGAGAAAACAGAAAGATAAATGGAGAGGGGTGTAAAATCAATTAAAAAAGAAAGAAAGAAGGAGCCTTAAAAGATGAAAAAATCTTTAAAAAGCAGTATTGACATAAATTTTTTTCGTAAGCGACACTAGAAGGTTCCGGACTCTATCACATCATGAGAGTCCATTCTGCAAAGCCTAAAGTCCCACGGTCATAGGATAGATAAATCTTAAATATATATATATATATATATATATATATATATATATATATATATATATATATATATATATATATTTAAATTTACAAATAAGGCATTCTTCCTTTTTAATATTTTTATTTTTAAAATTTATAAATTATATAAATTAAGAATAAAAAAAATAATCAAATTCGATCGAATTATATTAAATATATTCTAGTTTATCTTTATATATATATATATATATATATATATATATATATATATATATATAGAAGTGCACCCCAGTAACTTTAAATAATATATTTTTAGCTCTTTTTTAATGTAAAATTTTATATTGTTATAAATATTATCAAAACACATCTAGTCTACGATCATGACCTGTAAGCATCGGAAAACAATGCATAATTTGAGATTAATCATGGGTCAAATATAATATTAATAATTAGATTTGATTGGATTAAAACTTTTATCTTGACAAGAATGATTAAGATTAAACAAAAAAAAAAAATATAAGAACATGTATTTAATCTTATATAAATTATGCCCCAATTTATTACACATAGGTAAATAACATATGGAATCCGAGACTACAATCTTCAAATTTGATTGGCTAAATTTCAAATTTGTAAAAGGTTGCCCAAGGGAACAAGAGATTTCTAAGATCTAACATATCTATTCTAACCTTTGAATTCTGGCAGCTAAACCAAAAAGCTAAAAGCCATTGCATCCAGGCTGACTCTGCATTCTTGCACTTGGTTCCTTCCGTCTGCACAAAACTACTCTATATATCAAAGAACAAGTGAAGCTGCCGCAATTAACCAATTATAGCACAGGGACATTACACTGGCTCACTGTGAAGTATATTAGATAATTATGCCAATCATTTACGTTTGACATTGCTCATTGAACGGAAGCTCTACTATACATGCATTATGTTGTATACGCTAAAGTCTACCTGGCAGGGACTAACATGATATGTTTCATTTTTGTTACCATGTGAGTCTTACAATTTTGTAGTATTCTTGGACTTGATCCTATATCATAAAGTCGAAGTTCAAGATAACTTTCTTAGCTTTGATATTCAAGGTTATGAATGTTGCAACCATATGAGATAATACTATAGAATTGATTCGATAAAGATGAATTAATATAAGTATTCAAGGAAGATTATTTATGAACACATCTTGAGTTTGTAATCCATAGTCTGACCAATTATGTGCGTAAGTTGTATATGACCATAGATATAAACGTTTGATTTGGACATAGACAAGATTAGATGGATTATGCTGCGTTAGTTAAGCATTAATTTAATGCAGCACTTTTATTACGTATTACACCACATTGAGTTTTGCCAAGTCACACGCTCCAATGCACCATTATGAGAAGAGAGGCGAAGTAAGGTTGAGAATATCGTTCCTACGTAAATGAATGAAAAATTATTAGCTAACCTGGCATTGGGTGCCAGGTGATGCATCCATTAGAGGCTACATTGGTCGTGGCCACCATCTCTTTGTGACTTTTATAAATTTCCTGATAGAGTTTTCAGATTTAAGAAGTGATGCGTAATGAAAGAAAAGGTAATCAAATAATAGAATATATCATACATGTCTTTTTTCTAGATTGATTTGAGATGGTAGACACAACCAAGCTGAGTAAATCACAGACTCCTTCACAGTCATTTGTGGTGAATGTATGTCGATCTGTTCACAGTAACCTAATATCCTTGAGAAGGTTTCTTGTACTCTTGGATACCCTCCAATTCTTATATCTCCTTCAACAAGACCTGTAGTCTTCCTTCCAGCAAGAACATCCAATAGAGTGGTTTTCCCTGCTCCATTGACTCCCATTAGTGCTGTAAGAATTTCAGGCTTGAATGCACCAGTGATACCATGGAGCAGTTGGTGCTTTTTATTTGCATATCCTTGTTCAGTCATCTCCTAGTGCACCACCCAAAGAAGACTGCTTATTAGCATTCTCATATGTCTTCTGATTCATGATAAGATTTTGCTAACATAATGTGACTGGTTATTTGCGCATGATTGATTACCTGTGTATCAACATAGTAATTCACATCCTGAAATGCTATTGTTACGGGAGTAAAAGGTAACACCCTCCTTCCTGCAAGATTCACCATGATATTTTTCTATATTTGTTCATCTGTGTCTTTTAAAACTTAACCAGCATTCTTTGTTATCTAATTTGTTAACCAGCATGGGACAAAAAATAGCCTTACCATTTATTTCAGTTTTAGTATCACTCGTATGGGACACAAGAGGATTGGTCCATTATGTCTGTGGTGTTGTGAATATCTCCTCCTCCTTGCATCTGAAAAAGCTTTTCACGAGAGATAATAGCACGAGAGACTCCAATAGCTGAATCAATGAAAAACTTGTTATCTTTTTTATGAAGGTTTATCCTAAATTCTATGCTGGTAGAGGTGAACTTACATCTTTTAGAAGTTAAGGCCAACAAAAATGCAACATTGAACAGGAGAATGTAACCAAACAATGCCCCTACTGATATCCAATAAAAGTAGCCATTGTAGTTCAGTCCACGGCTTGACAGGACTTGTTGCCCTAGAGTCATATTTTCTACTGTAATATGCCAAGTAGATTTATGATAACAAATGGTACAGTTAGAAGTTGGGCTATTTCTGTTCTCTTAATGGAAAGTGCATATAATTTTTGTTGGATAATGGGTCAAAATAGACCCTAAATATCCTAATGGGCCTTGAAAGCCCATTACCTCTTTGTGTGTGTGAATGAAAATTGTGGGGACATTTAGTCCCACATCGAAAAAATCAAGAAAGGAAGGTTCACTTATATGGAAATGACTTCCTTGAAGCTTAGTTCATTAGGCTCACCACAAATGGAGAGCTTGAGGGTGATGCTACGTATCACCCTCACGTACGCGCGTATGCGAAGGGCACAATGGGCCCTTTGTAGGCGCACTTTGCACTTCGCATGTGCGCATCGTCTTGAGGGGCTTTAAATTTTTTATAGATCATAAGGATCCGATGGTGGAGACTGATCGAATCAAGATAAAGGGTTGAGATCAATTGACCATTGATCATCGGATCAGGATCAGAACTGATTGGATGAAGGGTCAAGATGCGGTGATCAAATCATGATTGTGATCGCGATCCAACGGCTCATACTCGTCGGTTGACTAGTCAACAGAACGGTTGGTGATAAGGCACCCGTCCGATCGTACGGTTGGAGATAAGTCAACGGTCTGATCATGAAAAGGCATATCAAAGACATGCAACCGCCTATCTGATAACGTGATCATCATATCACGATGATGAAAAGACTTATCAGGATGAGGATAGGCTTATCTGATCGGCTGATCTTCAGATCACAGCCATGAAAAGGCTTATCCGATCGCCTGATCTTAAGATCACGATGTCTAAAGGGCATATCAAGGGTGATAAGCCCTTAACCCTCACATCCTTCGATCAAAGAATTTAAATTAAATTAAATTCGTAGGGTTGCTTCCAAGGGGCACCTAAAAACCTATAAATAGGACCCTAAACCCTCTCATTTCATCCATCCCAAATCATTCTGAATTGAGTTCAATCTGAATCAATTCTAGTCTTCTCCTCTCTTAGGAATTTGCATACTTTCCTAAGGGTAGTATAGCAATAGTGCATTAAAAAGGGAGTAGCATTCTTGGTTCGAAAGTTTTGGTAAATTATAATGTTGCTTTCATCAAAAGGAGACTGTTATATCCTAGGAGACAATCGTCATACTGACCGTGAGCACCATTGCAGGATGAAATTGTCTTAAGGACATAGAGTATAACTCTAGCCTCAGTCTGATCAATTGGTAGCCACCATCTACCACAAACACTCACCAACAATCTTAAGATAATTTCCTACTACTATGGAAGTGCTGCTGCAGATGGCTACTATGACGACATCCATTCAAGCCGAGAGACCGGTGAAATTCTCTGGCACAGACTTCAAGAGATGGCAACAGAAGATGATGTTCTACCTCACAACTCTAAATCTGGTTAAAGTACTGAAAGAAGATCTGCCTGTCCTGAAGGAAGAGGAGACCGACAAGCAAGTCATTGCTGCGGTGGAAGCATGAAAGCACTCAGACTTCCTTTGCAAGAACTACATCCTGAATGGTTTGGACAATACCCTGTACAATGTTTACAACAGTATTGACACTGCCAAAGAGTTATGGCCATCCCTAGATAAAAAGTACAAGACAGAGGATGCTGGACACAAGAAGTTTATGGTTGAAAGGTTCTTAGACTACAAAATGGTTGACCATAAAACTGTTATGGAGCAAGTCCAAGAGCTCCAGATCATCGTGCATGAGATACATGCAGAGAGAATGTCTCAGTGAGTCATTCCAGGTAGCTGCCATCATAAAGAAGCTACCACCACTATGGAAGGACTTCAAGAACTACCTGAAGCATAAGCAAAAGGAGATGGGACTTGAAGACCTAATTGTCCGCCTAAGGATCGAGGAGGACAATAAGAGCCAAGACAAGAAGACAGGAGGACAACCTGTTGAGCCAAAGGCCAGCCTCATGGAAGGAAGAAAGAAACACAAGTTTCCAGGCGAAGGCTTTAAACAAAAGAAGGACAATCCAAAGAAATATAAGTTCAAGGGAAAGTGCTTTGTTTGTGGAAAGCAAGGACACAAATCCAAGGACTACCGTTTCAAGGATAAAGAAAAGAAAAAAGTCAACGTTACTGAAACCCTATCCAAAGAGGTATCCGAGATGATGCTGTCAGCAGTTGTATTTGAAGCAAACATGATTGACAAAGCAAATGAGTGGTACATCGACACTGGAGCTACCAGACATGTCTGCTCTGATAAGAGTATGTTCTCATCATATACTCCTATCAATGGTAGAAATTTGGTCATGGGTAACTCAGCTACATCCAAGATAGAAGGACTTGGCCGCATCGTTATGAAGATGACATATGGCAAGGAGCTTCTACTGAATGATGTGCTATATGTTCCAGACATCCAGAAGAATCTTATATCAGGCTCCTTCCTAAGCAAACATGGCTTTAGGATGGTCTTTGAGTCTGATAAATTTGTACTCACTAAGGGGGGATATTTATTGAAAGGGGTTACTTGAATAATGAATTATTCAATATATAATGACTGTACACAGAAACCTTGAAATAAATAAAGCTTCTTCTTCTGCTTATATGGTTGACTCTTCTTGTTTATGGCATGATAGATTAGGACATGTAAATTTTAATTTATTATGAAAATTAATGAAATTAGAATTATTACCTAATCATGAAATCGATCCACATTACAAGTGTAAAGTGTGTGTTGAAGCTAAATTAGCAAAAACACCATTTTCATTAGTTGAAAGAAATACTGAACCTCTTGACTTAATTCACAGTGATCTATGTGACTTAAAGTCAGTTCAAACTAGAGGATGTAAAAAGTATTTTATAATATTTATTGATGATTCAACTAGATACTGCTATGTGTATCTACTAAAGTCTAAGGATGAGGCCTTAGAAATGTTTAAATGTTATAAGAATGAAGTTGAAAATTAACTTAGCAAAAAGATTAAGGCCATAACGAGTGATAGAGGTGGTGAATACGATGCACCTTTTGATGAATTCTGTCAAGAGCATGACATTATTCATCAAACTACTGCTCCTTATTTGCCTCAATCTAATGGAATTATGGAACGTAAAAACTGCACATTAAAAGAAATGATGAATGCTATGTTAATAAATTCTGGTATACCACAGAATTTATGGGGAGAAGCAATTCTCTCAGCAAATCATATTCTTAATAAGATACATCTTAAGAAGAAGGAAGTTACTCCATATGAGTTATGGAAAGGAAAGAAGCCTTCTTACAATTACTTAAGAGTGTGGGGGTGTCTAGTTAAAGTAGCTATTCCAGACCCCAAAAAGGTCAAAATAGGACCTAAAACTGTTGATTGTATATTTATCGGTTATGCACATAATAGTAGTGCATATCGCTTTCTTGTGTATAAATCAGATATAACTGATATACAGATAAATACAATCATGGAATCAAGGAATGCAACATTCTTTGAAGATATATTTCCAAGTAAAAAAAATTAGAAATAAATTCAAATAAAAGAACTTATGATGATAATACTGCTAGTAGTAGTCATCAGGAAGAATATCCTGAAGATAAACCCAGACGCAGTAAGAGACCAAGAGTTGCAAAGTCTTTTGGTTCTGATTATGTAACTTATATGTTACAAGATGAACATCAGACATTCAAGGAGGCAATGTCTAATCCAGAAGCACCCTTTTGGAAAGAAGCTGTTAACAGTGAAATTGAGTCCATCATACATAATCATACCTGGGAGTTGGTAGACTTACCATTTGGTATGAAACCTTTAGGGTGCAAGTGAATTTTTAAGAAAAAGCTAAAGGCTGATGGATCAATTGACAAGTATACAGCCAGATTAGTGGCTAAGGGCTTCAAACAAAAAGAAGGTATAGATTTCTTTGATACCTATTTACAAGTAAGTAGAATAACATCTATAAGAATGTTAATCACCTTTGCATCCATTAACAATCTTGAAATTCATCAAATGGATGTTAAAACTACTTTTCTGAATGGTGAATTAGATGAAGAAATATACATGAAACAACCTAAGGGATTTATTGTTCCAGGACAAGAAAAGAAGGTGTGTAGACTTGTTAAATCCTTATATGGATTAAAGCAAGCACCTAAGCAATGGTATATAAAATTTGATAATGATATGTTATCAAATAAATTCAAAATAAATGAATATGACAAATGTATATATGCCAAAACCCTGCCTGAAGGGTATGTGATAATCTGCTTATATGTACATGACCTGTTAATCATTAGCAGTAATACTGAAATGATTAAACAGACACGAAAATATTGATCAAACATTTTGATATAAAAAATATGGGTGTTGCAGATGTTATACTAGGGATTCGAATCACTAGAACATCTGAAGAAATAATATTATCTCAATCTTATTATATTGAGAAAATATTAAATAAGTATAAAAAGTATGATACTAGCCCGGTAAAAACACATGTAGATCTTAATCTATATTTGGCTAAGTATACTAGAGAACCCATATCTCAATTGGAATACTTACGTATAATTGGCAGTTTAATATATGTCATGAATTGCACTCGTCCTGACATAGCATATGCTGTCAATAAGTTGAGTAGATTTACAAGTAATCCAGGTCCAAATCATGGACAGCTCTAATAAGGGTATTAAGATATCTGCGATATATCCTAAGTTATGGATTACATTATTCAAGATATCCAGCTATACTATAAGGATACATGATGCAAATTGGATATCTAACAGAGAAGATACAAAATCCACTAGTGGATATGTATTCACCTTAGGAGGAGGTGCTGTATCATAAAAATCTTCTAAACAAACATGTATAGCTCGATCCACTATGGAATCTGAGTTTATTGCCTTAGAAAAGGCGGCTAAAGAAGCATAATGGCTTCGAAATCTTTTAGAAGAAATTCCATGTTGGCCAAAGCCTGTGTCTGCAATATGCATACATTGTGATAGTCAATTGGCAATTTACAGAGCACAGAATAAGATGTATAATGGTAAGTCTAGACATATACGTCGCAGACATAATACCATTAAGCAGTTACTTGAAATTGGTGTAATTTCTATTGACTATGTTTAGTCAAAGAAAAACCTAGCGGATCCATTAACAAAGGGGTTACCAAGAGATCAAGTAAACCATTTATCGAGGGGAATGGGTTTAAAACCTATAACTTAAAAATCTTCATAGTGGATACCCAACCTAGCTGACTGGAGATCCCAAGATCTAGGTTCAAAAGGGACAACTAAATTATGAAGAGATTTGATAGCACTAAGGATGTACAATCCTACTCATTCCTATGATAATTGGTGCTACCTGCTAAAGGTACTAGGATAAGCATTGCTTTTAATGATTCTTATGACATGAACATCATATTGTTAGTAATAGTGCCCTAGGCCTATTGTATGGACATGGTATTTTGAATATTTATGAACATTTACTATTATCATAATTTGCATGTTTATTATATAATAATGTCCTTGAATAATATTATGAATTATTCTAAATGTCCCTAATCGGTTATTGTTGTGGGAATAACAATAAATTAAGATTAGTATGAAATTTGATTGATATTCATGGGATGAATATGTGTATGAGATACAAATCAAATTTATATGTATTTGTTGAGAACAAATATTGGACAAGACCGCCTTGAGATTAATACATGGATCAAAGTCATAAGTTAATCTCTAGTAGTTGTGTCATTAAATCCTTAGACCTGAGATTGCCATAGTTCTCAACATGAGGAATATTATGTTTTGACATAATCAAACGTTGTCTTTAACCGGATGATTATAAAGATTATGATTGAACATAATAAGAATCATGTAGTGAGATGTGAGTGATTAAGATGGAATTTGTCCCTCTTATTATAAGAGAGATATCTCTGGGCCCCTCGATGATTGAGACTGAGAAATGCATGGCCATGCTCAAATGAATTGATGGAGATCAATATCATTTGTTTAGTCAGTCTAATTGGGTTTCGAGAAATTAAAGATAGAGAGATATAAGGTTGACTTTATCCATGCCTTATATTCTATCAAGATATCATGTGACAAAAGGATTATGTTAATAGCTACTTTAAGGTTGTCTCGGAACATGAGCTTTTCATTTAACTTGGGTAGTCATAATGTCTTGCTAGAGGCCGCTTATGACTTGTAGGTTCAAAATGTGATTTAGGCCTACTGCCAACGTTAATTGAACCTATAGGGTCGCACACTAAGAACGGACAATAATGGTTACGATTTGTTACTCTCTATATAATTTAAAATGATGAGATTATTTTAAATTACAAATAATAATTAGTTGTCATTTAGATTCGAGTTTAATTTTGAGAAAATTTAAATTCGTAATTTAAATTGTGACAAGTAATTAAATTGTTACATTTTCTTATTGGATAAGGAAATAATCCATAAAGTTTTTTTTGGTTAAAAATATATTCCTTATTTTGTAAGGAAAGGATTTAAATTGTTATTATTTAAAAGGAGTTTTAAATAAATATCAATTAAAATCTTAGTTAACCAAAATTCCTAGCAGGCTTGTATATATGTTCGATATATACGTTTTAGAGTCTGTGGGGCATTTGAAAGGTCACGTCGATTGGGGCATTTGAAAGGTCACGTCGATTGGGGCTTTTGAAGCGTCATATCTTTTGCCTTAAAGATGGAAAAAATAGGGTTCATTTTTGTGAAAAATGGAATGGTTGAACTAGCATTCAAAACCATTTTGGTGTCCGTTCGTGTGTGGATACTTGTAGAGGGTGATCGTCTTTCTGAAAGGCAGCACCTTTGAAGATCCGAGAAAACCCAACACAAGAACAGAAGGATTACATACTGATTAAAAGGTAATAAAAGGTAATAACAAAAGGTAATATTTTTGTTTATCCTTCTTTCGGTTTTTATGAAACGCATGTGATTCTTGGTGGGTTATAAATTTATTTTGTTTCCGCTGCAATTTTATTCCAATTAGATTGGGATTTTTCATTCCGTAACCCAACAGTGGTATCAGAGCCTCTTGCGTTTTCATAAAAATCGAAACTGCCATGTTTGATTGTATGTATGAGATGTATATGATCTTGGCATGGTTTGCGTTCTTGTATATATATATGATATTAGTGTTTGCACGAACGACATAGATAATAGGTTTTCTAAGGTGTTAATTGATGAATCTGTTTCCTGTAAGGATTCGTTAATATGATTAAAAATCCGAATGGGATATTGCAATTAAAGTGTTTAATATCTTGATATATGATTTCGGTGATGTCTTAATTAGATTAATACATGAACTGAATTCACATATCAATAAGGATTTATCAATTGCTGTTTATGGTGGTGCGGATGTGAGCCTTAAATTTATTGATGAGATCAATAAAATCAAATTTTAGGATGAAACTTTATTGTATCTCCAAATTTTAGGAACCGCAGTACTACCTAATCAGAGCGCCTTGTAAATTTAATTGGTTTTAAAAACACGCCTATTTTCTTTAATGCAATATGTATATGCTATATGATAACATGATATATTTTGCATGGTGTGTTGCTTTGCTTTGTATGGTGCATGGTATGGCCTTGTGACCAATATGATTGGCAGGTTTTTATTATTCTTTTACAAGGGTTGTAATTATCATATATATGGCCTGCGTGCTATTTTGTTTCATTATAATTTTTCTTTTACTTTTAGTAGTATTTGTTTATTTATTGTAATAAAGCAAGAAGACAAAGCAAACCATTTAAAATCCTGCAATCCAACCATGGTGATAGAGGAGCTAGGTGTCTATGCACATGATGATGGTCAAGTAGACATTATGGTGTTGCTCATTATTACCTAGGATTGACCATTGATCTTCATATTGGCTTATGAAGATCAATCTTGATAAGGTCATACTATGACATGTTTATTATATACATGTATGAGATGCTATGTATGATGTTTCATAAGTATGTGATGCTATGTATGATATCAATGAGTATGTGATACTAAATGCATGATGAGATCTGTTAATCTATCTAGATCCCTCACATAAAATCTTAAGTTGACATGCCATCCATATTTGAACACTTGTCAAGGCTTTTATCACCTTAATGTGGGTTCTACCAAAGTAGAAGTACATTGGGTTACATTAGTGAGGCAAGATGGGTAATGGTGCTACCCATATGTTTAAAAATGGTTTAACTTAATTAGGTTATCAAAACGGTTTTGGGCCTAATGGCATGAGATGGGATTTAAACATGCCGAGACATATGATGTCATAATCCCATAAATTTCTAAGAGTTGCATGAGTTGCAATTGGTAAGAGTTACCTACCTAAAAAACTTAATTTTAAGCGTCATGCCAAAGCTGACTTAAAGTTGAGTATAAATATGGATCTTAGCTCACTAAATTAATATGATTTTATCATTGAGGGTTGTTAATTTAGTGGGAGTTTTTCATAATCAAAATACTTAACGAACTTTGCATTTATTGTAGATGGCCAACAATGATAACAATTCTACTATGTCACTGCGATCAATCCTTGCGAAGGACAAACTTACTGGGACTAATTTCCTTGACTGGTTTCGAAATTTGAGAATTGTTCTCAAACAAGAAAGGAAGCTTTATGTCCTGGATCAACCTCACCCTGAAGAACCAGCCGATAATGCTTCTAGAGCTGAAAAGAATGCTTATGAGAAGCATCATAATGACTCTATTGATGTTGCATGCTTGATGCTAGCTACCATGAGTTCTGAACTTCAGAAAGATTTGGAAAACATGGAAACTTATGATATGATTGTCAATCTAAAGGAAATGTTCCAGCAACAAGCAAGGCAAGAAAGGTATGATACTACCAAGGCATTGCACTCTTGTAAAATGGCTGAGGGTGCTTCAGTTAGCGCTCATGTGTTGAAAATGAAAGGCTATATTGAGCACCTTGATAGGCTTGGATTTCCAATGAGCCAAGAGTTGGCAACAGATTTGATCCTAAATTCACTTCCTGATAGTTATGATCAGTTTATCATGAACTATAACATGAATGAAATGGACAAATCAATTTCTGAGCTGCATACGATGCTTAAAACTGCTGAACAGAATATTAAGTCCAAGCCTGGCCATATTCTGATGGTTCAAAAGGGAAAGGGCCTTATGAAGAAAAGAAAAGGAAAGGGTAAGGGAAGGGCTGGAAAGTCCAATGCTCAACCCAAGCCCAATCCTAAACCCAAGGCTAAAGCCCCAAAGGAGGGTGTCTGTTTCTTTTGCAATGAACCTGGTCATTGGAAGAGAAACTGCAAGCTGTATTTGGAGGATCTAAAGAAGAAGAAGAAGACTGGTGAGACCGGTTCTTCAGGTATTTATGTTATAGAGATTAATTTCTCTCCTTCTAGTTCCTGGGTATTAGATACTGGATGTGGATCTCACATTGCACAAATGTGCAGGGGCTCAAAAGGAGTAGACAACTGAAGAAGGGCGAAGTTGATCTTCGAGTAGGCAATGGAGCAAAAGTTGCTGCTTTAGCTGTAGGAAGTTATGAACTTTCTTTGCCCAGTGGGCTTTTGTTAGTTTTGAACAATTGCTATTATGTTCCTACAATGTGTAGGAATATTATTTCAGTTTCTTGTTTGGATAATGATGGTTTTTCTTTTATTATTGAGAATAATAATTGCTCCATTTATCATAAAGACATGTTCTATGCAAATGCCGAATTACTAGATGGTCTTTATGTTTTGAATCTTCAAAAATCCAACAATTCTTCTGTCTATAACATAACTACTAAGAAAGTTAAGTCCAATGACTTAAATTCAACCTATCTTTGGCATTGTCGCCTTGGCCATATAAATGAGAAACGCATATCAAAACTCCATCAAGATGGACTTTTGAACTCATTTGATTTTGAATCATATGATACATGTGAATCTTGTCTATTGGGTAAGATGACAAAGGATCCCTTTACTGGACACAGTGAAAGGGCCAATGAATTATTGGGCCTAATACATACAGATGTATGTGGACCATTAAGTTCAGAAGCCATAGGAGGTTACAAGTACTTCATTACATTTACTGATGACTTCAGTAGATATGGTTATGTCTACTTGATGAGACACAAATCTGAATCATTTGAAATGTTTAAATCTTTTCAATATGAAGTACAAAACCAACTTGGCAAGACAATCAAGGCACTTCGATCTGATCGAGGTGGAGAATATTTGAGCCAAGATTTTTATGACCATCTTAGAAGTTGTGGAATCATTCCACAGCTAACTCCTCCTGGAACACCGCAATGGAATGGTGTGTCTGAAAGAAGGAATCGAACCTTATTAGATATGGTTCGATCTATGATGAGTCTAACAGATCTTCCACTTACCTTTTGGGGTTATGCACTTGCCACAGCTGCGTTCACACTAAATCGAGTTCCAACCAAAGCGGTTGAAAAGACGCCATATGAGATGTGGAATGGTAAAAAGCCCAGTTTGTCTTTTCTTAAGATTTGGGGTTGTGAAGCTTATGTAAAACGTCAAGTTTCAAATAAGCTGGAACCCAAGTCTGATAAATGTTTTTTTGTGGGATATCCTAAAGAGACTAAAGGATACTACTTTTACAATCCCATTGAGAACAAAGTGTTTGTTGCTCGGAATGGTGTCTTTCTAGAAAGGAATTTATTTCTAAAGGAACCAGTGGGAGCAAGGTACAAATCGAAGAGATTCGAGAACCACAAGATAACATTGAACCGCCTGTGGATGCTCAAAGTCAACAAACCACTGTTGACACACCACCTGTAGCACAAAAGTTACGTAGATCTGATAGGATACGTCATGAGCCCGAGAGATATGGATTTCTTGTGACTGATAATCATGATGTATTGTTAGTGGATCAAAATGAACCTACTACCTATCAAGAGGCTATGTTAGATCCAGACTCTGAGAAATGGTTAGAGGCCATGAAGTCTGAAATCCAATCCATGTATGATAATCAGGTATGGACCTTGATTGAGCCACCTGAAGGTACAAAGACTATTGGGTGCAAATGGGTTTTCAAAAAGAAAACTGACATGGATGGTAAAGTGCATACTTACAAAGCAAGGCTAGTTGCAAAAGGTTTCAAACAAACTCATGGTATAGACTATGATGAAACTTTTTCACCTGTAGCCATGCTTAAGTCTATTAGAATTCTTATTGCCATTGCTGCATATTATGACTATGAGATTTGGCAAATGGATGTTAAAACAACGTTTCTTAATGGAAACTTACTTGAGGATGTGTACATGACACAACCTGAGGGTTTTGTACAACCTGAGAATTCTAGTAAAGTATGCAAGCTTCAAAGATCCATTTATGGTTTGAAGCAGGCTTCTCGGAGTTGGAATCTTCGTTTTGATGAATCAGTCAAAGAGTTTGGATTTATCAAAAATGAAGATGAACCTTGTGTTTACAAGAAAGTTAGTGGGAGCGCCATTGTATTTCTGGTCCTATATGTTGATGACATTTTACTCATTGGGAATGATATCCCTACCTTGCAGAGTGTCAAGTCTTGGTTAGGGAAATGTTTCTCAATGAAAGACTTAGGTGAAGCTGCCTATATCCTAGGGATAAAGATCTATAGAGATAGATCTAAGAGGCTGATTGGTCTAAGTCAAAGTACTTACATAGACAAAGTACTGAAAAGGTTCAGTATGCAAGATTCCAAGAGAGGATACTTGCCTATGTCTCATGGTATTACACTTAGCAAATCTCAGTGTCCTAACACAAAAGATGAGCGAGAGCGCATGAGTAAGATTCCTTATGCTTCAGCAATAGGATCTATCATGTATGCTATGTTGTGCACTAGACCAGATGTCTCTTATGCTTTAAGCATAACGAGTAGATACCAGTCAGATCCCGGTGAGAGTCACTGGACGGCGGTCAAGAACATTCTTAAGTATCTGAGAAGATCTAAAGATATGTTCTTGGTGTATGGCGGATTGGAAGATGATCTAGTTGTAAGTGGTTACACAGATGCAAGCTTTCAATCTGACAAAGATGATTTCCGATCGCAGTCAGGATATGTGTTTTGTTTAAATGGTGGTGCTGTTAGCTGGAAGAGTTCGAAGCAAAGCACTGTTGCTGATTCTACAACTGAAGCTGAATACATAGCAGCATCTGATGCAGCAAAGGAAGCAGTTTGGATCAAGAAGTTCATTACTGACCTTGGAGTGGTTCCTAGCATCACAAATCCTGTTGATGTTTATTGTGACAATAATGGTGCTATCGCACAAGCAAAAGAACCTAGGTCACATCAGCGATCCAAACACATTCTTAGGCGTTATCATCTCATTCGAGAAATCATTGAGAGAGGTGACGTAAAAATATGCAGAGTTCCAACAGATGACAATGTTGCTGATCCATTGACTAAGCCTCTACCACAAGCAAAGCATGATCGTCATGCTAGGTTCATAGGTATTAGATACATTGATGAGTGGGCCTAGTGCAAGTGGGAGATTGTTAGTAATAGTGCCCTAGGCCTATTGTATGGACATGGTATTTTGAATATTTATGAACATTTACTATTATTATAATTTGCATGTTTATTATATAATAATGTCCTTGAATAATATTATGAATTATTCTAAATGTCCCTAATCGGTTATTGTTATGGGAATAACAATAAATTAAGATTAGTATGAAATTTGATTGATATTCATGGGATGAATATGTGTATGAGATACAAATCAAATTTATATGTATTTGTTGAGAACAAATATTGGACAAGACCCGCCTTGAGATTAATACATGGATCAAAGTCATAAGTTAATCTCTAGTAGTTGTGTCATTAAATCCTTAGACCTGATATTGCCATAGTTCTCAACATGAGGAATATTATGTTTTGACATAATCAAACGTTGTCTTTAACCGGATGATTATAAAGATTATGATTGAACATAATAAGAATCATGTAGTGAGATGTGAGTGATTAAGATGAATTTGTCCCTCTTATTATAAGAGAGATATCTCTGGGCCCCTCGATGATTGAGACTGAGAAATGCATGGCCATGCTCAAATGAATTAATAGAGATCAATATCATTTGTTTAGTCAGTCTAATTGGGTTTCGAGAAATTAAAGATAGAGAGATATAAGGTTGACTTTATCCATGCCTTATATTCTATCAAGATATCATGTGACAAAAGGATTATGTTAATAGCTACTTTAAGGTTGTCTCGGAACATGAGCTTTTCATTTAACTTGGGTAGTCATAATATCTTGCTAGAGGCCGCTTATGACTTGTAGGTTCAAAATGTGATTTAGGCCTACTGCCAATATTAATTGAACCTATAGGCACACTAAGAACGGACAATAATGGTTACGATTGTTACTCTCTATATAATTTAAAATGATGAGATTATTTTAAATTACAAATAATAATTAGTTGTCATTTAGATTCGAGTTTAATTTTAAGAAAATTTAAATTCGTAATTTAAATTGTGACAAGTAATTAAATTGTTACATTTTTCTTATTGGATAAGGAAATAATCCATAAAGTTTTTTTTGGTTAAAATATATATTCCTTGTTTTGTAAGGAAAGGATTTAAATTGATATTATTTAAAAGGAGTTTTAAATAAATATCAATTAAAATCTTAGTTAACAAAATTCCTAGCAGGCTTGTATATATGTTCGATATATACATTTTAGAGTCTGTGGGGCATTTGAAAGGTAACGTCGATTGGGGCATTTGAAAGGTCACGTCGATTGGGGCATTTGAAAGGTCACATTGATTGGGGCATTTGAAAGGTCACGTCGATTGGGGCTTTTGAAGCGTCATATCTTTTGCCTTAAAGATTGAAAAACAGAGAGTTGAAAACAGGGGTTTATTTTTGTGAAAAATAGAATGGTTGAACTAGCATTCAAAACCATTTTGGTGTCCGTTCGTGTGTGGATACTTGTAGAGGGTGATCGTCTTTCTGAAAGGCAGCACCTTTGAAGATCCGAGAAAACCCAACACAAGAACAGAAGGATTACATACTGATTAAAAGGGAATAACAAAAGGTAATATTTTTGTTTATCCTTCTTTCGGTTTTTATGAAACGCATGTGATTCTTGGTGGGTTATAAATTTATTTTGTTTTCGCTGCAATTTTATTCCAATTAGATTGGAATTTTTCATTCCGTAACCCAACACATGTGGGGTATAGCAGGATACTCTTAATAAAAATCACCTATGTGAGTGTGAACTGGGCCAATTCTATGAGAATTTTAAGGTTTAATTCTCTAAAGCACTCATGAGACCAAGAGTTGTTCGAGGCCAAAATGAACACAACCATGAGAACCAAAAGAATGCTCGGGAAGAAGTTGCGTGATTGTTATTGTCTTAGTTTACACAAAACGCTGAAAGGTTTAAGACATCATGTTCACCTTTTAGCAAGTAAACTCGATAATAACTCACTAAGGAAGGTCCAAAGCCACAAGCTACCTATCCCGATACAACTTCATCCCATTATAATCTCTTTAGTGTGTCTGCATATTTATTTGCATTAAAATCCTTTTATAAGGGGGTTTGCCTTTGCTGATCTCTGATGATCTTTGATCTAAGTCCAATTTTTATTCATGTGGGGATTGTTGGGTAGTGGGCCAAAATAGACCCTAAATACCCTAATAGGCCTTGAAAGCCCATTACCTCTTTGTGTGTGTGAATGAGAAATTGCGGGGACATTTAGTCCCACATTGAAAAAATAAAGAAAGGAAGGTTCACTTATATGGAAACGACTTCCTTGAAGCTTAGTTCCTTAGGCTCTCACCACAACTGGAGAGCTTGTACGCATCACCCTCGCACACACGTACGCGCGTGTGCGAAGGGCGCAATTGGTGCTTTGTAGGCGCACTTTGCACTTCGCACGTGCGCATCGTCTTGAGGAGCTTTAAATTTTTTATAGATTATGAGGACTCGACGGTGGAGACTGATTGGATCAAGATAAAGGGCTGAGATCAATTGATCGTTAATCATCAGATTAGGATCAGAACTGATTGGATGAAGGATCGAGATGCGGTGATCAAATCATGATCGCGATCGCGATCCAATGGCTCATACCCGTCGGTTGTCCAGTCAATAGGACGGTTGGTGATAAGGCACCCGTCTGATCGTCGATTAGTGATAAGGCACCCATCCGATCATACGGTTGGAGATAAGTCAACGATCTGATCATGAAAAGGCATATCAAAGACGTGCAACTGCCTATCTGATAACGTGATCATTAGATCACGATGATGAAAAGACTTATCAGGATGAGGATAGGCTTATCTGATCGGCTGATCTTCAGATCACAGCCATGAAAAGGCTTATCCGATCGCCTGATCTGAAGATCACGATGTCTAAAGGGCATATCAAGGGTGATAAGCCCTTAACCCTCACATCCTTCGATCAAAGAATTTAAATTAAATTAAATTTGTAGGGTTGCTTCCAAGGGGCACCTAAAAACCTATAAATAGGACCCTAGACCCTCTCATTTCATCCATCCCAAACCATTCCGAATTGAGTTCAATCTGAATCAATTATAGTCTTCTTCTCTCTTAGGCATTTGCATACTTTCTTAAGGGTAGTATAGTAATAGTGCATTAAAAAGGGAGTAGCATTCTTGGTTCGAAAGTTTTGATGAATTATAGTGCTGCTTTCATCAAAAGGAGACTGTGTATCCTGAAAGACAATCATCATACTGATCGTGAACACCATTGCGGAACGAAATTATCTTAAGGATATATAGTATAACTCTAGCCTCAGTCTGATCAATTAGGTAGCCACCATCAACCACAAACACTCACCAACAATTTTTAGTCGATAAGATGATTCTGTTTCACCTTTGCCATCTTGGAGCAAGAAATTTGTTCACAACTAAGCCTATCTTCAGATATGTCAATGGAGAAATCCAGAATCCCCATTTCAACCAACCTGGCATAGAGGTTGCAAGGACAAAGCTGTTAAGTATATTAATTTTAGTAGTTGGATTAATCTTTTTTTTTTTGGTAACGGTTGGATTAAGCATTTGAAAAGCCAAGAATGGCCTTATGTTGTGGGAGAATGAAGCCTCCGAATAGAAGTATCACCAGTAAAGACAGAGTACCACTGACTGAAGATGTCACCAATGTCTGAAAAATCGAGGCAAGAAAACGGTATAGAGAGAGACATCTGACGGACAAGAAATAGTAGAAGGAAGTGGCGGAAGAACCTAATACAACATAAGAAGAAATTACTCTAATTTAAAAGGTACTGAGTTATGCATTTATAAGCTCCTTTAGCCTGCCAAATGCTAGCATTTCTAGAAGCACTTACAATTTCTTGCTGGTAAGTGGGCTTATTTGAGAATGAAGCTCTGTATCTTATTTAAGTTTGAACATTTACATTAGCAAATGTTTATTTCTTAACATTATGTACTGCATTTTACAGGATATTGAATCAGCAATCAAAGAGCAATTTGATGTTGTTCTAGACACAATAGGGATCCCCAAAACCGAAAGAATTAGAATTAATTTTCTGAAGAAAGGCGGACACTATATGACACTGCAGGTAGCTGAGCAGGGTCTTTATTTCTTGAATCAGAAGTCTTTAAAATGTTTTTCATATGACCTTTATTTTGACATGATTCCCTTGAAAATTTGAGCTTATTTCCATATTATAGGGAGAAACAGCATCCCTAGCTGATAGATATGGGTTGGCTATTGGTCTTCTAGCTGCCACAGCTATTTTACTAAAGAAGCAAATGCAATACCGCTATTCTTACGGAATAGGTATGAAGGCTGTATTTCTCTGTCTGAAGGTGATGTTTTCTTGATAAACTAAGAATAAGCCTTGCAAAGGCCAAAGGTCAAGGACATGTCTGGAGATAAAGCTGCATCATTGACTTCACTAAAACAATTCTTAGTTTATTAAAAATTTAGTAAATTTTATGATTACTCACCTGCATTTATGAAATATAAAATCAATGCAGTCAAAATAAAGTATGATAAGTAAAATAAAGTATGATAAGTAATTGCTTTTTCTTTTAGAGGTGGTTGCCCCAAAGACTAAAACTAGTGCTAGAATCTCTTTGAAAATCTGACCGTGCCTTCAGTGGGCAGAACACATGTCTCTTCATGAACTTTTGACAAAATTTGAGCTTGACTTTAAATGAGACTAAGAGGGGTATACAAGATTGCATGTTGAAGTGAATTTCTATCTAGAACTTGATTTCCTCGCAAGATTAACATGATTTTTTTTTTATTTATATGAATGCTACGGTAGACTTTTCATAATACTGATCCAGCAAAAATCGATGAGCTGAAAAAAGCTTTATACCTCCCAAGATTTGGAGTTATGCGTTACAACAATGTTTTCTTGATCATGATAATATATTTACACACTATGGTACAGTAATTTGCCTGATTGTCATGCAGCGCCACAATGCGCGCATTATCATCATTTATGTGAACTTGACCTTTTGTTTGATTTATTTGGTGGGACTTGTTCATTTTATTGGGCCTTAAATATGTTTGGGACACTTGCTAAAATGATACTCACACATATGTATGTTGTTTGACTGTTTAGATAATGTGACTGTTGCATTTATATTTTCAGTCAATGCTGAGTCCAAAGTCTTAGCGTCTTCTAATTTTGTCACTCAATTTAAATTATTTTCACGAGAATGCCTCTCCAACCAAGGGAGGAAGGGTATGGTACAATTCAACTTCATAGCTATTTGGTTCCATGAGGTTCATGCATGCATAAGCCGTCAAGCCTTTTGGTACGAACCTGTACCAGCTGGAACCATTACTGTTGAGGTATGGAGGCTCAATATAGAACTATACCTGCACATGGTACAGTTGTCATGCCAACTTCGGTATTGTGCCATGTGTAGGTAAGAGGTTGTACTGTACCAACAAGACCCATAAATCATACTTGTAAGCTGTTGATAATGGGGACTAGTATGGAGACAGAAAACCTCATAAGCCACATCCATGTCCATGTAGATCTTGGCTTTGTTCCATGGTTGACATGGTAACTTTGTTTATTTTTGGTTTTGGCTTTGTTAGGCTTACATTCTTGGCCTTTTATTACTTTTTTGCATTGTGTTTTGACTGTAGTTTGATCTACAATCACAGCTTTACAAGCATTCTGTATACCATAGGATTTCAAAAGTGAAGTTTCTGTTC
The DNA here is from genome assembly GCA_900491605.1 of Calamus simplicifolius. Taxonomy (NCBI): domain Eukaryota; kingdom Viridiplantae; phylum Streptophyta; class Magnoliopsida; order Arecales; family Arecaceae; genus Calamus; species Calamus simplicifolius. The sequence goes on along the minus strand of UESW01003048.1, from coordinate 102,927 downwards.
TGATATGACTGATCCCAGCGTCGTCAGAAAAGGCAACGACAGCTACTGTCATTCCCCACCCTCGGTACCCCCTCGGGGTCGGGGGGCGGGGTCATCCTTCCTTAACCCCGAGGCCCCCATCGGTCTCGGGGTGCACTATCATTCCCCTACCCCCGGTACCCCCTCGGGGTCGGGAGGCGGGGTCATCATTTCTCAACCCCGAGTCCCCCACCGGTCTCGGGGTGCACTATCATTCCCCCACCCCGGTACCCCCTCGGGTCGGGGGGCGGGGTCATCATTTCTTAACCCCGAGTCCCCCATCGATCTTGGGGTGCACTATCATTCCCCCACCCCCGGTACCCCCTCGGGGTCGGAGGGCGGGGTCATCCTTCCTTAACCCCGAGGCCCCCACCGGTCTCGGGGTGCACTATCATTCCCCCACCCCCGGTACCCCCTCAGGGTCGGGGGGTGGGGTCATCATTTCTTAACCTCGAGTTTCCCACCGGTCTCGGGGTGCACTATCATTCCCCACCCCCGGTACCCCCTCGTGGTCGGGGGGCGGGGTCATCATTTCTAACCCCGAGGTCCCCACCGGTCTCGGGGTGCACTATCATTCCCCCACCCCCGGTACCCCCTCGGGGTTGGGGGGCGGGGTCATCATTTCTCAATCCCGAGCCCCCATCGGTCTCGGAGTGCACTATCATTCCCCCACCGTCGGTACCCCTCGGGGTCGGGGGGCGGGGTCACCATTTCTCAACCCCGAGCCCCCACGGTCTCGGGGTGCACTATCATTCCCCCACCCCGGTACCCCTCGGGGTCGGGGGGCGGGGTCATCATTTCTAACCCCGAGCCCCCACCGGTCTCGGGGTGCACTATCATTCCCCCACCCCCGGTACCCCTCGGGGTCGGGGGGCGGGGTCATCATTTCTTAACCCCGAGGCCCCCACCGGTCTCGGGGTGCACTGTCATTCCCCCACCCCCGGTACCCCCTCGGGGTCGGGGGGTGGGGTCATCATTTCTTAACCCCGAGGCCCCCACCGGTCTCGGGGTGCACTGTCATTCCCCCACCCCCGGTACCCCCTCGGGGTCGGGGGGGGGTCATCATTTCTTAACCCCGAGCCCCCACCGGTCTCGGGGTGCACTGTCATTCCCCCACCCCCGGTACCCCCTCGGGGTCGGGGGGGGGTCATCATTTCTTAACCCCGAGGCCCCCACCGGTCTCGGGGTGCACTGTCATTCCCCCACCCCCGGTACCCCCTCGGGGTCGGGGGGTGGGGTCATCATTTCTTAACCCCGAGGCCCCCACCGGTCTCGGGGTGCACTGTCATTCCCCCACCCCCGGTACCCCCTCGGGGTCGGGGGGGGGGTCATCATTTCTTAACCCCGAGGCCCCCACCGGTCTCGGGGTGCACTGTCATTCCCCCACCCCCGGTACCCCCTCGGGGTCGGGGGGTGGGGTCATCATTTCTTAACCCCGAGGCCCCCACCGGTCTCGGGGTGCACTGTCATTCCCCCACCCCCGGTACCCCCTCGGGGTCGGGGGGTGGGGTCATCAGTGATTAGCATGCGACTCGACTGCCAAGGAAAACAACAACTATCAGGTTGCACGGTGCTCACACATGATTTTCAGCGCATGGCCATGCCTTGCCACGGCGTACCATTCGGTACTCCCGTGATTGTGCCCCGTTACGGAGGGCCATGCCTCATAACGACGTTTGGCGCGTTGCATGCCCCTGTGCATGACCATGCCCTGCCACGGCGTACCATTCGGTACTCCCGTGATTGTGCCCCGTTACGGAGGGCCATGCCTCATAACGGGTTTGGCGCGTTGCATGTCCCTGTGCATCACCATGCCTCGCTACGGCGTACGACTCGCTACCTCTAGCAATGGTGCCCAGTCATATCAACCGGCGACGTGCACTGAACGCCTACACAGCTGCCGGACACGTATGGTACCACACGCACGGTACGATGGAGATCTTCCAAAGCCGCAAGTTGGGGTATTCGGACAGGTATAAAAGGCACATGCTCACGCTGTAAGTGGGATCTGAACTCTGGTTTTTCTGAGCTTTCTTCCTCCCAGCAAAAACCCTAACCGCCTCAGCTCCTCTTCGCTGGAGCGGTTCTTTGTCTGAGCCCAAGCAACTGACTTGATCGTCGGAGGGTCCCCACCGGCGCCACCGGTCCCGGGGACTTTTCTTGCAGGACTTCGAGGAGGAGACGTCCGTCATCCCCGACGTTCGAGGAAGGTGTCTTGGCGTCATCAGATTGGCGCGCCAGGAAGGGGGAGCGCAAGAAAGACGTCGAACCAGTAGCTTTCTTCTTTCTCCTGTCTTCAGGACCTCAAAGCCATGGTGACGACTCGAACGAAAGGAGTTTCAGCCGGTCGCGCTGGGGGGCAGCGCTGCGGGGCTGGTCCACCCGCGGAGGCCCCCCCGGCTCTCGCATCCTGTTTCCCGGAGCCTCCGAATCTCCAGGGGGCAGGGCCTTTCGCTCCGCAAATGACGTCCCTGCGTCTGCTCCACAGCAACTTCAGGAAGATCGATTCGCTGCCCTGGCCACGCAGGTCCAGTCGTTGGCGGCGATGGTTCAAGGCATGCAGCACCAGCAAGCAGCCTTGCGGCAACCGGAGCCGAACCCGTCTGTCCCTGGGGTGATGCAGCCTAGCCAGCATTCCTCCCGCCGGAGATCGCCAGTTCCTGCAGATCATCGCCGCCGATCCCCGGCCAAGCCGCATCACCGCGAAGCATCCAAAAGGCCCCGGTCTCCTTCTCGTCACGCCAGCGTTTCTCCTAAGCGGCGGCACGGAAAGGAGGCGGAGCGCCCGCGCCGGCATCGCCGCCCCCGTTCTTCTTCTGAATCTTCAGGGGAGGGCTCCTTTGATGGCCGGATGCCTCGTCGAGCTGAGCGTCGACTCGAGGAGTGCAACCAGAAGCTGGAAGAACTTAGCCGTCGGATCACCCACCTGCCAGAGACTGACTACGACAGTCGACCTCCCCTGTCCCGCCGCATCATGGAGGAGCCTATCTCTACCAGGTTCCGCCTTCCTCAACTGGACCCATACGATGGGACTACGGACCCCCTGGACCATTTGGAGAGCTACAAGGTACTCATGCAAGTTCAGGGGGCCACTGACTCGCTATGTGTGTGGCTTTCCCGGCTACTCTGAAAAAAGCTGCCCGGGCTTGGTATTCTCGCCTGCCGCCACGAAGCATCGACTCCTTCCGCCAGTTGGAGAGGGCTTTTCTGGCCCACTTTGACGCCTGCCGGAAGATCCCGAGGGTGGCGGACAGTCTGTTTGCCGTTCAGCAGAAGAATGGCGAGCCTCTGCGGGACTATGTCGCCCGTTTAAAGAGCCGCCCTGGAGGTCTACAACTTGGAAGACTCGGTGGCTACCTTGGCTCTGAAGCGGGGGCTCCGCCCTTCTCGCTTCGCATACTCTCTTGACAAAAAGCCGCCGGGCTCCTACTCCGAACGAAGAAGGGCAGACGAAGCTGACCTGGCCATACCCAAGCCAATTTCCGCCCGGATTCCTCGACCTCCTTGGCGCTGCTTGCCCCGCTCGAGATCGAAGGGGAGGGCGAAGATTCCCCGGACTGGGGACCATCGACTGCCGGCAGCTGAAGAAAGCCGAAGCTTACCAAAGGAACCATCTGGAGGTAACAAAGAGAACAACCCGCCCTGGCCCTCAACCGCCTCGACAGTGTCAGGGCTGTCCTTCGGAAGCCTATCTCCATGACGGCCCCTAGTCGACAGTGGAAGCTCCAACTACGAGTGAAATGGAAATGGGATTCACCTGTGAGGGTCGGGCGGCGGAACAAAGCACTGTCACAACTGATTCTATGGGACAATCCCTGTGGAGACCGGGTCTAACCCTGACCAAGATGACTTGCTGCACCACGGGGCTTACAAAATTGAAGAACTCGATGGGACACCACTCCCTAGGACGTGGAATGCGGATAACCTCCGCCGGTATTATCAGTAATGTATCCCTCTTTTCATGTTAAGTATCATCCCTGTGTTTGCTTGGGTTTTCACCCCTTTCCAATGCTAACAAGATTCAATTTTAGCTATCTAAATCTTCAGGCACAAAGCCCAGTGTACCACTGGCAGAGCAGTGTGCCACTGGCTCTCAACAACAAAAGCCCGGCGCCCCGTCGGCACTCAAAGCCCTGCACTAGCCAGGCACAAAGCCCAGTGTACCACTGGCAGAGCAGTGTGCCACTGGCTCTCAACAACAAAAGCCCGGCGCCCCGTCGGCACTCAAAGCCCTGCACTAGCCAGGCACAAAGCCCAGTGTACCACTGGCAGAGCAGTGTGCCACTGGCTCTCAACAACAAAAGCCCGGCGCCCCGTCGGCACTCAAAGCCCTGCACTAGCCAGGCACAAAGCCCAGTGTACCACTGGCAGAGCAGTGTGCCACTGGCTCTCAACAACAAAAGCCCGGCGCCCCGTCGGCACTCAAAGCCCTGCACTAGCCAGGCACAAAGCCCAGTGTACCACTGGCAGAGCAGTGTGCCACTGGCTCTCAACAACAAAAGCCCGGCGCCCCGTCGGCACTCAAAGCCCTGCACTAGCCAGGCACAAAGCCCAGTGTACCACTGGCAGAGCAGTGTGCCACTGGCTCTCAACAACAAAAGCCCGGCGCCCCGTCGGCACTCAAAGCCCTGCACTAGCCAGGCACAAAGCCCAGTGTACCACTGGCAGAGCAGTGTGCCACTGGCTCTCAACAACAAAAGCCCGGCGCCCCGTCGGCACTCAAAGCCCTGCACTAGCCAGGCACAAAGCCCAGTGTACCACTGGCAGAGCAGTGTGCCACTGGCTCTCAACAACAAAAGCCCGGCGCCCCGTCGGCACTCAAAGCCCTGCACTAGCCAGGCACAAAGCCCAGTGTACCACTGGCAGAGCAGTGTGCCACTGGCTCTCAACAACAAAAGCCCGGCGCCCCGTCGGCACTCAAAGCCCTGCACTAGCCAGGCACAAAGCCCAGTGTACCACTGGCAGAGCAGTGTGCCACTGGCTCTCAACAACAAAAGCCCGGCGCCCCGTCGGCACTCAAAGCCCTGCACTAGCCAGGCACAAAGCCCAGTGTACCACTGGCAGAGCAGTGTGCCACTGGCTCTCAACAACAAAAGCCCGGCGCCCCGTCGGCACTCAAAGCCCTGCACTAGCCAGGCACAAAGCCCAGCTAACCGCCGGCGGAGCGGTGCACCAACGATTCTTCACAGTCAAGACCCGACACCCTGCCGGTCAAATGAGAGCTAAGTCCCGCAGGCATCAAGCTGCGCGCCAGACCAGCACCAGGTCCAATACTTGACAAGGCGCTGCGCCTATGGCCCCGAGGGGCCTACCAGCCTAATCTCCGACCGGCGGCGTCCCTGCTCCTAAAATTTAACTCTACCTAGCTCTAACTCTAGGGTTCAAGCGACTAAGGCGGGGTGGCGGGTGGGGAGGTGTCCCCCGGAATTATCAGAATGAATAGAGTCGTGGGGCCACATATCAATTGATGAAGTCAACAACAATTCGGAGATCATTGTGAAGAGTATTTTCATTAACTGAGGACTACAAAACTCCGACGTAGTCGGGCTTACAAAAGCAAGAAAAGAAAAAGCAAAATCACGGGCGCGAACTCATGGCTCTGCCGGTGCGGGCTCGTCGTCGGAAGGGGCCTGGTCTGACAACTGTTCCAATTCGACCTCCAGGGCCCGGGGGAAATTCAAATCCCTGGCCACCTTCTCCTTGGCGTGCTGGAACCCGTCAAGGAATACAGCGGCCGAAGCTTCGGCCAGGTCGTCTGCGAAACGCTCAGACGCCTTGTATTCCTCGACGAGCCCGGCGGCCCGAGCTTTCTCCGCAGCGAGGGCCTCCGCCGCGATCCTTTCAGCCTCTCGAGCGCGGCTTATCTCCTCTCGAGCGCGGCTCACTCCTCCTCGCACCGGCAGGTCTCCTCCCTTGCCACTCTTGCTTCTTCCGCCGCCGCGCCCGCCCGGTCCTCGGCCTCCTGGAGAGCTGAGGTCAACTCAGAGATATGCATATCTCTGGCCATGACCGCGCTCTCAGCCTCCGTCATCTGAGAAAGCGCTGCGCGTACGGTCGGCCTCCATCTCCGCCCGGCTCATGGCGGCCCTCACCTCGCTCGCGCAGGTGTCCTTGACCGCCTCCAGCGCCCTCTCTGCCTCTTCCGCGCGGCGCTGGGCCTCCTCGATCTCCTTCTGCGTCTCCCGCAGAACGTTCTTTCCCCCTTGGATTACCTCCCTGGCAGCCCTCAGGGAGTGCGCGATCTGCACGCATAAGCCCAGGTCAGCAAATATATATGTATGAACAATAAAGGGGGAAAAACGAAAAGATTGCTTACCTGACCACGGCGGCGTAAGAGTCCCGGAAGAATGCACCCGCCCCCTGATGACTGAGATCCTCAATGATCCTAGATCAAAGACTGGACCCAGGACCCGCTCGGCCCAATGGCCGTCGTCCAGGGAGTCTCGGGGCGGCCTGGGTGCGCCCTCGCCTCCCTCCCGTTTCGGATGTCCCCGGCTCTGTGTGCGGGCCACTCCCAAGCGGCCCCTCAGGGGGTGGGCTCGCGGGGCCGGATGGTCCCTCGCCCCAGTCCCTGGCAGCGTCTGGTGGGGTCGCTCCCCCGGGGACCGGGAGCTCTTCGGTTGGCACGTGCGCCCCCGCTGCTGGCTCTTCGGCGGTGGCTCCCGCTGTCGCTCCCACCTCCGGTGGAGTGTCGGCCGTAAGGTCGACCTCCGGCGGCTGGGACGTGTGGCGGAGCCGGGGGTGGGGAGACTGGTGTCGGGAGGGAGGCCCGGACCACCGGGCGTTTCGGGGCCGGGGCCTGCTGGCCCTGGACGGCCCTTCTCGGCCCCTTTTCTTGGCGGCCTTATCAATTTCGCAGTCGGAATTTTCATTGCTGCATGACACAAGTTAGGTTTTCAGAACAGTAAAAAAAAAAAAAAAAAAAAAGAAGAAGAAGGGCAGAATTTCTGGCTAAGTGTGGAGAAGGCTTACCCCGATGGGAGACGAGGCCCGCCGACTCCAAGTTGTCCTCCGATAGCAGCAAGGTGTATCGGGGAATTTCGGTGGTCAGCAATAACCCCATTGCCTCCCGGTCTCCAGGCTGAACAGCCACGGCGTTCCCTCGGAGGTCGGGGTCTCCCCACCGGGGGCGGACTTGGTCGACGTTGGCGAAGAAGAAGCGGGGTTTCCACCCCTTGATCGATGAAGGTAGAAGAAGCTTCAGAACCCTATTGGGTCGGGGCTGAAACAGCCACCACCCCTTTGGGCTCGGAGGGAATAGAAGTTGCGAAATAAGCTAATCCTAGGGGTGATACCTAGACGGTGACAGAGAATGATGAAGGCACTAATTACACGACAAGAATTCGGGACTAGCTGGGAGGGGGTCAAGGAGTAAAAGTCGAGGAGGTTGACAAAAAAGGGTGAAAAGGGGGACGAAGACCTGCCTGTAGGCAGATCTCGTAGAGAGCTACCCGACCGGGTCGGGAGGAGATGACCCGGTCGTCAGGAGTTGGCGGGAATAATTCGATCTCCCGGGGATTCTGTAGCGGGCCCGGATCCTTTCCAGGTCCGACCGCTTCATTGAGGAGGCCGTCCCCTCTGGGGACTCCTCCGCCCTCGAGGAGGTCCCGGCCCTCAGCCGGTGGCCCCTCGATGGGGCTCCACCAGTGGCCTGTCGCCGGGCCAAAGGGACGTGGTCCTCCGGATCAGAGGACCACTCAAGTGGGGGAGAAGGAGTGGGAGAGGCGTGGCGCCTCACAGAGGGAGGACGGTCCTCAGAACCGTCCTCCGAGGTCCAGGAGGGGGAACTCATGAATAAGACAGGAGAAGCTAACCTGGGAGGGCAAAGAAAACCGGGCGCGGGCTCGCAGGTCGCAGGAGAAACTGGAGAGCAAGCAAGGAAGACGATGGCAAAGGCGGTGTGGCATCAGTCCACCCCCCTCACCTAGCTTTATTGAGTTTTCAAAACGTCCCGCCATGTCTCGTCGGCCACGCGGCTCCTTGCCATACGCCGGTTCGCCTCGAGGAACGCCCCAGCGCGTGGTGCGGCACCCCAGCCAGTGATGGGACCTCGCTGACGTCGCCGTAATGAGAGGAAATGATGATACGCCTTTTCGCGCGGACTCCGAAGAGCCAGTCCTCATTCTCGAGGGTGATCATGGCTGGCACAGTGTACGGAAGGCCGCCTCCTTACATTCCCCGCACCGTCCGCATAAAAGACGAGGACAGGGATCAGCCACGTGGAGAACGCCCCTTGAGCCTCAGCGGTGGGACCCGCTTCGCCCCAGGGGCGAGGGGGCATCTGATATGACTGATCCCAGCGTCGTCAGAAAAGGTAACGGCATCTACTGTCATTCCCCCACCCCCGGTACCCCCTCGGGGTCGGGGGGCGGGGTCATCCTTCCTTAACCCCGAGGCCCCCACCGGTCTCGGGGTGCACTATCATTTCCCCCCCCCGGTACCCCTCGGGGTCAGGGGGCGGGGTCATCATTTCTCAACCCCGAGTCCCCATCGGTCTCGGGATGCACTATCATTCCCCCACCCCCAGTACCCCTTGGGGTCGGGGGGCGGGGTCATCATTTCTCAACCCCGAGTCCCCACCGGTCTCGGGGTGCACTATCATTCCCCCACCCCCAGTACCCCCTCGGGGTCGGGGGGGGGTCATCATTTCTTAACCCTGAGTCCCCCACCAGTCTCGGGGTGCACTATCATTCCCCCACCCCCGGTACCCCCTCGGGTCGGGGGGCGGGGTCATCCTTCCTTAACCCCGAGGCCCCCACCGGTCTCGGGATGCACTCCCCCACCCCGGTACCCCCTCGGGTCGGGGGCGGGGTCATCATTTTCAACCCGAGTCCCTACCGGTCTCGGGGTGCACTATCATTCCCCCACCCCCAGTACCCCTCGGGGTCGGGGGGCGGGGTCATCATTTCTCAACCCCGAGTCCCCCACTGGTCTCGGGATGCACTATCATTCCCCCACCCCCGGTACCCCTCGGGGTCGGGGGGCGGGTCACCATTTCTCAACCCCGAGTCCCCACCGGTCTCGGGGTGCACTATCATTCCCCCACCCCCGGTACCCCCTCGGGGTCGGGGGGCGGGGTCACCATTTCTCAACCCCGAGTCCCCACCGGTCTCGGGGTGCACTATTATTCCCCACCCCCGGTACCCCATCGGGGTCGGGGGGCGGGGTCATCATTTCTTAACCCCGAGCCCCCACCGGTCTCGGGGTGCACTATCATTCCCCCACCCCCGGTACCCCTCGGGGTCGGGGGGCGGGGTCATCATTTCTAACCCCGAGTCCCCCATCGGTCTCGGGGTGTCATTCGCCCACCCCCGGTGCCCCTCGGGGTCGGGGGCGGGGTCATCATTTCTCAACCCCGAGTCCCCATCGGTCTCGGGATGCACTATCATTCCCCCACCCCCGGTACCCCCTCGGGGTCGGGGGGCGGGTCATCATTTCTTAACCCCGAGCCCCCACCGGTCTTGGGGTGCACTATCATTCCCCCATCCCCGGTACCCCTCGGGGTCGGGGGGCGGGGTCATCATTTCTTAACCCCGAGCCCCCACCGGTCTCGGGGTGCACTGTCATTCCCCCACCCCCGGCACCCCCTCGGGTCGGGGGGTGGGGTCACCAGTGATTAGCATGCGACTCGACTGCCAAGGAAAATAACAACTATCAGGTTGCTCGGTGCTCACATATGATTTTCAGCGCATGACCATGCCTTGCCATGGCGTACCGATCGGTACTCCCGTGATTGTGCCCCGTTACGGAGGGCCATGCCTCATAACGATGTTTGGCGCGTTGCATGCCCCTGTGCATGACCATGCCCTGCCACGGCGTACCATTCGGTACTCCCGTGATTGTGCCCCGTTACGGAAGGCCATGCCTCATAACGGTGTTTGGCGCGTTGCATGTCCCTGTGCATCGCCATGCCTCGCTACGGCGTACGACTCGCTACCTCTAGCAAGGGTGCCCAGTCATATCAACCAGCGACGTGCACTGGACGCCTACACAGCTGCCGGACACGTATGGTACCACACGCAGCCATGGTACGATGAAGATCTTCCAAAACCGCAAGTTGGGGTATTCGGACAGGTATAAAAGGCACATGCTCACGCTGTAAGTGGGATCTGAACTCTGGTTTTTCTGAGCTTTCTTCCTCCCAGCAAAAACCCTAACCGCCTCAGCTCCTCTTCGCTGGAGCGGTTCTTTGTCTGAGCCCAAGCGATTGACTTGATCGTCGAAGGGTCCCCACCGGCGCCATCGGTCTCTGGGGACTTTTCTTGCAGGACTCCAAGGTGAAGGACGTCCATCTTCCCCGACGTTTGAGGAAGGTGGCTTGGCGTCATCATGTTCCATTTTAATTCCATATATCTAGCAATTCCACCACCTTCAGTTGTGTTTTCCGGAGTAGATTCACACACCAAAAATTCACCTATGTTCTTGTTTACATTATGATTTGCTCATTGTACCTATGTGACTTTTGCTGCCCGTTTTGTCATATTTCTGCTTACCCAATGGTTTAGACGAATCTCTTGTTCATCCAACACCATTGCATTTTTATTATAGTGCCACTTCATAGTGACCTGAATATCATTTATTGCCAGGGCTTCAGAAGAGTAATGTGCCAATGGAAACATCTTTTGCAGATATGTTAGACAACTACTAGTGTTATCTAATGGTTGTGGCCTCCACGCATAATAGGAATTTCAAAATGTACACACAACCTTATATATATATATATATATATATATATATATATATATATATATATATATATATATATATATATAAAGGAGGATACTTTTCTTGTTCCGCAGATCCAGAGATTGGCTTTGATGTTTGTTTCCGCGAAAATCCATTCTCCGACTCGGGTGCGCTTTTGGCTCCTGATCTGAACGTCGATCTCGCCATCTCGGTAGGGAACCTGCAAGACAGTCTGCACGTAGAGAGTGCTGTAGGGGTTGCCCTCTGCGAAGGACCCTCCGATGCCCAAGTCAATGGAGATTCACAGCAAGCAGATGTGAGGAGAAGACTCTCATAGAGAGATATTCCTCTCAGCTCTTATAAGAGCTCTAATGGAGTGTGTAAAAGTGAATGCATAAGGGGTTGTCTTAGAGTTCTTTTGTGTGCATACCTGAGAGGTTGGAATCATGTGGTATTTATAGGTGATCACCTTATTCCTTGGACGTGCCCTGGATGGGGTCTGAAAACTGTTAGGATTCGAATCAAGTTTGTTATGAGGCCAGTAGGGTCTGTATCTTGTTAGTTAGAGGATCGACCACTGGGAGAGCTGGTTGATGCCTTGAGGCTTGATGATCAGACCTAGGCCACTCTCGCAGATCCTAGGCCACTTCTGGGCATGATTCGCTACTTGGAATCTTATTCGCTATAGTGGATTTGAACTCTCCCGCGCCGAATTCCGTGGAGGTATTTTGAATGCCGTGGTTGGCCTGAATGAGGAATAGCTTGATTTTCCGAAGTGTAAAATGGATGGCTCGAATGACCGAGGAATAGCTCAGCTCGGACGTCCGAAGCATAGGGATAGCTCGAGTTACCGAGGAATAAGGATAGCTCAGCTCAGATGGCCGAAGTATAAGGATAGCTCAGGTTATTGAGGAATAAGGATAGCTCGGCTCGGACGGCCGAAGCATAGGGATAGCTCGGGTTACCGAGGAATAAGGATAGCTCGGCTCAGATGGCCGAAGTATAAAGGTGGTCCGGGTTGTCAGGGTGATCTGACTTCATCAAAGCTGATTTAACCTTGTCACTAGAATGTCACGCCAGTTGGCCAGCTGGCAAGCAGGGTGTTTGGATTGGGCGACCCCATCGCCGATGTGAGTGATCAATAATGCAATGATGATTTTATCCCTCATTACATGCCCCCACTTCCTAGTCCGAAGTGTAATTTTGGATATAGGGAGTAGAATTCTAGAGCAATCTTATTTGGGATATTCAAAAAGTCGGGCAATGATGATCTTGTAAATGGTGGGCCGCTGTTTCGTCATCATTTTTTGCCGCAGCTCGAGGAGAAAACGCCTCGTTTCCAATAAGCCACGATAGCGGAAGTTCCACGTGGCGGAAATCCTTTATTTTTGGCACCTGTATCGGGATTTTTGGCATCTAGGGCTTTCTTTCTGAAGCGCTTATTTAAATAGGGCTGGGGCAGCACTCCTTCTACAATGCCCCTTTGTCCCTGCCGCAGAGATTTTTTGCTCCCTCTTTGTGTCCTCGCTTATCTGTTCGTGTCTTACCCCCTGTTCAGCCAATATGAGTGATCCAGGCGATGTTGCTTCTGAGGTAACCCTAGATGATCTGGATAGGATCCGTCGCCATTATAGAGTTCTTCCGGATGTAGCCTTATGGGTGCCGAGGACCGAGCATTGGGTTTCAACTGAGTTGAGCCAGGGAGTCTTCTTCTACGAGAAGAGCTTGAGGGCAGGTCTCCGATTCCCTCTTCACCTGTTGATACAGGAGGTGATGAGGTTTTACAACATATGCCCAACGATGGTGGCTCCGAATAGCTGGCGCAATCTCGTCGGGTTCATCTCGATGTGCAGTCGCATTGGGGTGACTGCGACTCTTCCCTTATTTCGAGTTTGTTACAATCTGGTTTCCGGGAGGAGTTCTGAGTGGCCCTACATTGGCCCCCGAAGTTATTTAAGATGATTTCGGATAACCCTTCTTCGATAAAGGGGTGGAAGTCCCAATTTCTCATTGCCAAAGGAAACATCGGCTTGGATTTTTCGAAAGGATGGGCCAGTTATGTAAAGGATCCGGAGGCGCATTTGGAGTTGAGCGAGCAGAAGAAAAGGGATGTCCATCCTTCGCAGCGGTCAGGAGGTCTCTACCAGCACCCTGTTAGCGGAGGATGCCCTTTTCGCCACCGGTCTTAGCTCTGTCAATCCTCAGGGTGAGTCTTTGCTCTAATGGTCGGTATGTTTATGTAATCTTGCCATTGTTTAACTGAACATCCGTTGTGTTTTCAGCCGAGAGGTCTGTATTTACGGGTCAAATAAAGAGGGAGTTGGGCAAGCGCCATAGGGGCTCTAGCTCCGAGGATAGGCATAGGTCCGAGAAGAGGGCTCGCCCTTCCGGGTCTGCTCAAAGGAGCTTAGAAAAGACGGTGTCGGCCGTCGCTCCTCAGCCTCAAAGAGGGAGGAAGTGGAAACGCTATCTGTGACCGATAAGCCCTCCCTGCCGGAGGGAGGCGAGATAGCAGAGGAAGCCATTGGGGGAAGTTCAGAGAGAGCCGTTGAGGTTCCTCCCCTCCAGATAGTGGTCGTATCAGACGATGCCGAGGAGATGTCGTCGTTACGTCTGGCTATCCCTCTACCAGATGTCCTTCAGTTACCAGTGGTGGAGAGTCCACTGCGTATGAAGAGACCCTGCTCAGGCGAGGGGTCAGGAGAGGTAGTGGCGGCTACCGAAGCTCAAGTGGAGCCGCCCGTTGAAAGGCTGGTGGAGGTCGTGGTTCCTCCCGCTGAGGATCCCTCTCCCGTGGTTCCCGGGGACGCCACGGAAGAGGTTGACGCACCAATAGTAGAAGAAGAAGAATTGAATGAAGGGGACGTTCGGGCTGAGGGTCCTTCGGTTGGGGCTGAAGCATTCGATGCCTCGCAGGCTAGAGTCCTGGCAGAGGAGGCCAAGCGGATGGTTTCTCGGACGAAGTTCCTCAGGCTAGTTCTTCGGCTATGAGCTCTTTTGTCCACAGCCCAAAGGTGGATGATATGCTCACTGCCTTGATGAAATCCGTTTTGCGCATCGGGGGGAGCTCCTCGATGGGCGAGCCCATCGCCGAGGATATCATTGAGGCGGCCTTCGGTCGGCTCGGAGCACCGAAGGATGTTTTCCTTCTTCCTGAAATCAATAATGCTACTCTCATGATGATGGCTTCAAACTACATCTCCCGGGTAAGTTATTGTTCCGAGGTTGTAATTCCTGATTGGTCGGTTGGGCCATGGTTTCTTACTAGTGTTTTTCTCATAGAATGCTTTGGTCACAAGGGCGCTGACTTGGCGCTTGAATTTGGCCACTGGGGCCTGTGCTTAGGCCAGGAAGAAGGCGGCTGACCTTTGGCCGAGAGTGGATTCGACCATCCAGTTTTTGGGGCCCTGGCGTCCGCTAGGGCGGATCTCGAGAGGGTGAGCGAGTCTTACCGACTTGCAGCCGAAAGGGCCTCTCGCTTAAAGGTTCAGGTCAAAGAGCTCCAGGATTTCCGTGAACAATTAGATAAGGCCTGCCTAGAGTTGTCCCAGATCAAGGCTAATATGACGACAAAGTCAATGCTATGCAGCAGCATTTTGATAAGAGGTGGGGCCAGCTGAGGGCTAGTCATGCTGAGGAGAAGAATAGTTGGAGCAGGAAGCTCGAAGAGGAGAAGCACAAGTGCCGGCGGCAGCGGGATCAGCTTGCCGGTTTAAATAAGAATTTGCTGATATGGAGAATTGGCTGAAATGGAAAATGAGCAGATTGCTCGCTCATCGATGATCTCGATCAATCTCGACAGGAAGTTAGGGATAAGCAGTCCCGAATTAACGACCTCAAGGAGGGTGTTCACCAAAATAAGGTGGCCAAATTGAAGGCCTTGAAAAAGGTTCAAGAGTTGAGTGCTAAAATGGCTCGGCGAGAGGAAGAGGTGCGGCGTCTTCCTTTTTATCATTTTTTAGTGTTTTTCTTTTGCTTGTGAGCTTAAACACTCTGATATTTTGCATATGGGTAGAATTGGGCTCGAGACGCAGGAGCAGTTTAAAGCTTTAAGGGCGGAGTTATCCGTGAGTCGCCGAATGAACCTCGAACTCCAAAATCAGCTTACTTCGGCTGTGGAGGAGTATAAAAATTCTGCGCAATTCTCTGAAGAACGTAAAGGGGCTTGTGCCGATGCATTTTGGTTTGGCGAAGTGGAGACTCGAGCAAAGATCCCTCAGGTGCATCCCAAATGGGATTTGTCTTTTTTGGATGCCGAACATTTTGATGCTTGTATCATGGGGGCCGAAGAGGAATATGAGTACGTCTCGGATGTCGATCTTGAGGCAATTCTGGGCCCTAACGAGGCCGCAGCTCCTGAAGAACGTCCTCAGCTTGCTGCCGAGGAACCAACATCATTTGAGGCAAGCGAAGCAAGTCAAGTGCTCCTGGATGTTACCGAGGAGGCTCCTGGGATCGACTCGAACCCTGACTCCTAAGGGTTGCATATGTATTTTTCTCCTTTCAGACTTGTATCTTGGCCAAAACTTTAATGAATGGATCTTTTGTTTCCATCTGTTTTGCCTTATTGTTTTAAATCACTTGTCTCCTGAATGGTCGTTTTGTGTTAGAAGCTGATGGCAAGTGGATCATGTGTAACTCTCGCCTTTGGGTCGGTTAGCTCCTTTCAAACTGAATGCCTTGCCTATTCAAAGCTGAATCGATTTACTTCGCCGGTGTATGAGCTAGCTTGGTTAAGACTTGAGAAAATGTATTGGTCAAGGCCGAGGTTAGTTAGATAGTTTGGTCAATCTGAAATAAGAGGTTGGCTCGCTCGGCCGAGGCATAAAATGGTTCAGAGCGAGATGATCAAAAATTGCGCGAGTACCTCGGTCGAAATTTGGCGGATGGTCCGGCCTATGATAAATCATTTCATTTTTTGCTGGGCGGATGAGACGGATTTGTAATTCACCTAAGGATGCTTTGTTTTTTGTGTAGGGCATTTATCCTGTTGGCTTTTCCAATGCGGGTCTTTTTAATGTACGAGATAAGCATTCGATCGCCATTGGATGGCGTCATTTTCACGAGGCGATTTCCCAGGCCTGCCTGTATCCAAGGATTGGTGGATGATCTTCTGCATTTAAGGCTCTTGATTTGAGATCAGAGGGAAATCTTTTATCGTGCGTCATGGCCTGGGAAATGCATTCGGTGTGCTTTGGAAAGCGCTCTTTTACCCTGAACCGTCACGTGGCAGCGTGGCCAGGGTGTTTTGAATCCCGAGGTTTTTTGCTTTAATGGCTGCCCCCGGTCTGTTTGCCTATAAAAATGGGAGGAGCGAGCCGTGATAGGCTATCTCCCAAGACTTTCTTTTCTGTTAGTTGCAAGAGTTTCTATGGCGTCTGTTTCATTGAAGTTGAGAGTGGAGAGATTGAGCTTTCCTTTTGAAAGCTGGTTCATCCCAGATAGCTGGGGTGATGGAGAAGCTGCTGAAAAGCAGATAGTCCTCAAGGAATTCTCGAAGGTCATATGGAGAGCGCACGGAGGCCTGCAGAGGTCATATAGGGAGCGCACGTATATGCTTCCTATGTGTCCTTTGCCACTTTGCCATGGGGACCACAGGAAATGCACGACATACGTACCCCCCATGACTTACATGAACTTCGCCTCCTCCCTCAGCTTGAATCCCTCAGTTTATTCGCTTGAGGAATCTTTGCCATGTGAAGGAGGAGAAGGGATGTGTTGGTCTGCCGTTCTCTGCTTATGTGCTTGGGCAGTGGCTAGCAGACCAGCATCCCACTTGGGGGGAAGGCATCTTCGGCATCGGCATCCACAGGTTCTTAGCCCATTTTGGATCTCTTAGTTCATCCGGGGGACCCGTGGATGGCCGGTTTTTTCTTTCGCATTAACCAGTGGCTCAACAGAGCTTATCTGGTTTCTCTGATTTCTAGGGTCGGATGTAAAGACATCGTCATCGATCGAAGCTGCTCAGCCGAGCCTTTTATTTGTTTGTATTTCCTGTGCTTTGATGCACTTGTAATGCCTCTTGAGAGGTTGTAATCTTTCATCAATAAAGAAAGTTTTCTACTCTTTCTTCTTTTATCATCTGTTTCTTTTTTGATGTGATTGTGTTGAGAGTTGCTGCTCTTGTTTTGTGCTTTCTGGCCTGTAGCCTAAGCCACAAATCCAGCACATTTTTGCTACTTTGTTTTTGTTAACATGTCATTCAATCCTCTGTGGAGGAAGTGTTTATCTATGTGTAGGTTAGAGAAAGGCCTGGGCAGCCCTGTGGAGTTATGCAACAGGCATGGTCCGAAGTACGCATTTCTTTGAGAAGAAATAATTTGCATAGTCTTGTTGGTAAGCGAAGAAAGGTTACTAACCTCTACCGAAGCATAATAGGACGTCTTAGTTGCGTTAGAGTGTTTGAGAAATCACTCAGCCAGGCTGAGGCTTCAAATAATGTATCACTCGGTTTGTCCGAGGCTTCAAATAATATATCACTCGGTGTTACCAAGGCTTCAGAAAGATATCACTAAGTGTTGCCGAGGCTTCAGATAATATATCACTCGGTGTTGCCAAGGCTTCAGATAATATATCACTCGGTGTTACTGATGCTTTAGAAAGATATTACTCGATGTTGCCGAGGCTTCAGATAATATATCACTCAGTGTTGCCGAGGCTTCAGAAAGATATCACTCGGTGTTGCCGAGGCTTCAAATATTATGTCACTCGGTGTTGCCGAGGCTTCAAATAATATATCACTCGGTGTTGCCAAGGCTTCAAATAATATATCACTCGGTGTTGCCGAGGCTTCAAGATTATATTTACTTGGCGTTGCCAAGGTACGGAGATAGCTTGGCCCAGCCGAGGATTATAAAGATGATATTTTACTTGGCACTGCCAAGGTACGGATATTGCTCGGCCCAGCCGAGGATTATAAAGATTATATTTTACTTGGTGCTGCTAAGGTATGGAGACCGTCACTCGGATTGGCCGAGGCTTCGAATAATATATCACTCGGTGTTGCCGAGGCTTCAAGATTATATTTTACTTGGCGCTACCAAGGTACGGAGTCCTCCCAGCCCAGCTGGGATATATTTTACTTGGCGCGGCCAAGGTCCTGAGATCGCTCGGCCCGACCAAGGATTTATAAAGATTATATTTTACTTGGTGCTGCCAAGGTACGGAGTCCTCTCAGCCCAGCTGGAATATATTTTACTTGGCACGGCCAAGGTCCAAAAATCGCTCGGCCCGACCGAGGATTTATAAACCTATCTCTCATCGTAGCCATCAAAGCAAGCAGCGAAAACAGAACTTTTTTGAATTTTTAAAATTTTAATTCAATGGACAAAGTAAGTTCAGGGAGGGCATACTCTCACTGATGATAAATGCGGAGATTATCCGAGTTCCACGTCCGGGGAATAGATTTTCTATTTAGATCTTGGAGCTTGTAGGTGCCAGGTTTGATCACCTCCATAATTTGATAAGGACCCTCCCAATTAGGGGACAACTTTCCTTGCTCCAGTGGCTTTGAGACGGATGTCTTCCGAAGTACCAGATCACCTGGGGAGAAAAATTTTCCTTTGACTCTGGTTGAATGGTAGCGGGTGATTCTTTGCTGGTAAGCCGACATTCGATCCGGGATTTCTCCCTGACTTCATCTATTAAGTCAAGATTGGTTCGGAGTTTTTTGTCATTGGATTCTTTCGAATAGCCTTCAGTGCGAGGGTAAGGGAGTCCGACTTCCACGGGGATAACAGCTTTAGTGCTTGTTGACCCAACTATTGATTTTGATGATTAATAAAGGAATTGAGTATATTTATTACTAATGGATTTGACAAGTATTTCAGGACTCAAAAATATTTGATCAATTTAAATGAATTAAGAAACGTGTTTTGAATCAATTACAAAACATCAATTTCAAAGTTTCAGAACCTGGAGTCGACACTTAGAATTCCTGGAGCCGACCCCATGGCCATTCAAATTTTCTTCTGATTTTTGATACAGTCCGGAGCCGACACCTAGAGTTTCGGAGCCGACACCCAGAGTTTCGGAGTCGACACTTACAGTGTCTGGAGCCGACTCTGATGCGGGGACAGAATGTTAATTTTTTGAGCATCTTGGAGCCAACACCTACAGTATTCGGGAGCCGACCTGACGATGGCGAGCCGACACCTACTTTTTCGGAGCCAACTCCTCGACGACTCAGAACTTTCTATTTTTGGAAAAACGACTTGGAGCCGACACCTGAAAAGTTGGAGCCGACTCCAACCTGACTGGGTTTAAATTGCCAGATTAGCTCTAACGGTAATATTTCCTTTTTATCTAATTTCTAACGGATATATTTTGTTTCCAGGTACATTCCAACGGCTAGTTTTCTTTCCAAAACGGATTAAAAGAAATCTATAAAAAGGGAAAAACCCGTTTGAAAAAGAGGACGAAAAATAGAAAAATCTCAAATCAAAAATCCGAGAAAGCCTGAGCCTTAATCTCAAGAGAAAAGCACTCAAATTCAAATCCTTCCACTCCACAAAGCTCAAAGAAGAATCCAAGGCATTCAATCTTGAAAAAATCGAAGGATTCTCAAAGGGAAGAAGAAACTCTTTTTGAAGATTTTCAACTTCTCATCCGCAACATTTGCAAAGAATCAAAGCTGAGGCCTGATTCAACATCTCCAAAGAGAAGAGGAAAAGAAGAAAAGCTAACTCAATCTACTTCAAACAGGCTTTTCTAAACTTATTTATTCATTTTGAATATCTGCTCATTTGAGGAGCTTTGTATTATTGAAAAAAATACTTTTCATTCTTGTTTGTGCTGGTTCAATCTGGGGGATTGAACTAGTGGAGGTTGTATACCTCGGGTCAAGCTAGATAAGCTTGAGTTTAGGGTTTTGTGCTGGTGAGCCCAAAACCGGCTGGGTTCGTTGTGATCCCGGGGAAAACAATAAGTTTTGAGTTGTGATCTTGTAAAACAACTCGGCTGTAATCTAGTCGATTATAGTGTGGACCCAAGTGAATCTTGGGAGTGGACGTAGGTGTTGGATACACCGAACCACTATAAAATCATTGTGTTTGCCGTGCTTCCATTATCTCTATCTCTATCTCCTTGTTTGTGCTTTATATTTGCCTTGCATTTAATTTCATTTAACTTAAAGCTAATAGTTTTCAAAAGGTTTAAATTTTTAAAGAACCCAATTCACCCCCCCCTCTTGGGTTGCCATCTGGGCCAACAATTGGTATCAGAGCAAGTGCTCATTGTTTATTTGATCACACGATCAAGAGCTAAAGATCCAAATGGCAGCTCAAGTTGGATCTTCATTTGCCGAAGGTCATTCTACAAATAGACCTCCCTTATTTAATGGTTCCAACTATTCATATTGGAAAGCAAGAATGAGGATATTCATTCAAGCTTCTGATTATGAATTGTGGGGTGTTATAATTAATGGACCTAGTACACCCACACACATTGTTGATGGCACTATTGTTCCGAAGCCCGAAAGGGATTGGAATGATAATGATAGGAAAATGGCACAGCTCAATGCTAAGGCCATGAATGTTTTATATTGTTCATTAGATGCTAACGAATTTAATCGCATTTCTACATGTAATTCCGCAAAAGAGATTTGGGATAGATTAGAGGTTACCCATGAGGGTACTAACCAAGTAAAAGAATCTAAAATAAACATTCTTGTTCATAAATATGAATTATTTAGCATGGAGCAAACTGAAACTATAGCATGCATGTATACTAGATTCACCGATATTGTAAATGGTTTGAAGAGTCTTGGAAAAACCTATGCTAATTCTGAACTTGTTCGCAAAATTCTTAGGTCACTTCCAAGGACTTGGGAAGCAAAGGTGACAGCAATCCAAGAAGCCAAGGACCTCAACACTTTACCCTTAGAGGAGCTACTTAGGATCCTTGATGACTCATGAGCTAACCATGAAACAACATAGAGGAGGAAGTCAAAAAAAGAAAACTATAGCTCTTAAGGCTGCAGAAAGTGAGGAAAGCTGCAGTGATGATGATGATGATGAGACAGCTCTTCTAGCAAGAAAATTCAAAAAATTCATGAGAAGAAAGAGACCCTTCCAAAAGAAGAAATCTGGATTTAAGATGGAAGGAGAAAAAGAAAAGGAAAAGGACAAGGACAAAGAGAAAGACCCCTTGATTTGCTATGAGTGTAAGAAACCAGGGCACTTTAGATACGATTGTCCTCAACTGAAGAAGACTTTCAAGAAGAAGAAGAAAGCCTATGTTGCAACTTGGAGTGATAGCGATGAATCCTCTTTGGAGGAAGAACAAAAAGAGGTTGCCAACATTTGCTTCATGGCAAACGAGGATGATGAGGTAAGTTCTGAAAACCCTTGTGATGATTTTGCTTTCGATGAATTATTTGAAGCTTTCAATGAACTAGTAGATGACTTTAAAATTTTGAAAAAGAAATACAAGTCTTTGAAAAGTGATAGCTCAATTTTTATCAAAGAAAAAGACAATCTTACTAATGAGATTAAAATACTAAAATCTAAAAATGATAATTTGACAAAAGAAAAGGAATCAATTTCTAATGAAAATGATAAATTAAAGAAGGAAGTTGATAAATATAAAAGTATTGTTGATAAATTTACTTATAGTTCTGAAAAACTTAATTTATTGTTAAGCAATCAAAGAGCTATATATGATAAAGCTGGTTTAGGATATAGACCTAACTTAAAACAAAAATTTATCAAAAACTTTTTTAGAAAAGAATAAAATAGAGATAATGTTACATGTCATTATTGTAACAAGAAAGGTCATAAATCCTATGAATGTGATGCAAGAAATAGTAACAAAAAATTAAATAATAAAGGCAAGAAAATATGGGTTCCCAAAGGAACGATCTTTTATGCCACTAACCATGAAGGACCCAAGAAGGCTTGGGTACCTAAATATAAGACTTAATTATTTTTGCAGGAGTGTCTTGCGGCCAAAAGATCAAAGCGAAAGTGGTATCTCGATAGTGGCTGCTCAAGACACATGACGGGTGACAAGGATCAATTCATCACCCTTGAGAGCAAAAGAGGAGTTGTTACATTTGGTGACAATGGCAAAGGCCAAATCATGGGGTTTGGTAAAATTAAATAACTCCCTCCACATATATTGAAAATGTCTTATATGTTAATGGTTTAAAACATAATCTAATAAGTATTAGTCAATTATGTGATAAAGGTTTTAAAGTATCATTTGAAGCATCAATCTGCACTGTTTCTAATCCCATTGATAATAGCATTATTTTTATTGGAAATAGAAATGGCAATGTATACTTGATTGATTTAGACAATTTGTCTACTAGTAATCATTGCTTAGTTGCTAATAATGCTAATATGAATGAGATTGGTTGGTTATGGCATCGTAGATTAGGTCATGCAAGCACACACCTTATTTCAAAATTAATTAGAATGGATTTAGTAAAAGGACTTCCACAACTAGACTTTGAAAATAACAAAATTTGCGATGCATGTCAATTTGGAAAACAAACTAGAAATTCTTTCAAAACTAAAAATATTGTTTCCACTTCTAGGCCACTTGAACTACTTCACATGGATCTTTTTGGACCTACTAGAACCACAAGTCTAGGAGGAAAGAAATATGGTCTTGTGATTGTAGATGATTACTCTAGATACACTTGGGTATTATTTTTAGCACATAAAGATGAGACCTTTCCATTATTTTTGAAATTCTTCAAGAAGGTCACAAATGAGAAAAAAACACTATAGTGTCTCTAAGAAGTGATCATGGCACTGAATTTGAAAATCATTTATTTGAAAACTTTTGCATAGAAAATGGCATTCATCATAATTTTTCAGCACCTAGAACACCACAACAAAATGGAGTAGTTGAAAGAAAAAATAGAACCTTAGAAGACATGGCCCGTACCATGCTATGTGAAAGCAACTTACCAAAGTACTTTTGGGCGGAAGCTATAAACACGGCATGTTACATTCTTAATAGAGCTTTAATTAGGCCAATCATTAAGAAAACTCCTTATGAACTATGGAATAATAGAAAACCAAACATAAGTTACTTTCATGCATTTGGTTGTAAATGTTTCATTCATAATAATGGTAAAGATAATCTAGGAAAATTTGATGCAAAATCTGATGAAGGCATTTTCTTAGGATATTCAACATCTAGTAAAGCCTATAGAGTGTTTAACAAGAGAAACTTAATTGTAGAAGAATCTATTCATGTAATTTTTGATGAATCTTTAGCATCGAGTTCTGAAAAGATTGATGATGAGGAAGATACAAACATTCTAGAAAGAGATATTGAAAAACTGAATATAGATGTATCTTCAGATCATGAACAAGAAGCTAAAGATAATGATTCTCCTAGTGTTGATGTTGTTGATGCAAATCATAATGATGTAGATCTTCCTAGAGATTGGAGATATGCCTATGGTCATCCAAAAGAATTAATTATAGGTGATCCATCTCAAGGAGTAAGAACTAGATCATCAATGAGAAACATCAATAATCATCTTGCATTTGTATCTCAAATTGAACCCAAAACTATTGAAGAAGCAGAAAAAGATAATAATTGGATGTTAGCTATGCAAGAAGAATTAAATCAATTTGCTAGAAATAATGTTTGGACTCTTGTAGATAGACCTAAAGATCACTCTGTTATAGGATCAAAATGGGTATTAGAAATAAATTAGACGAAAATGGCATAGTAATTAGAAACAAAGCTAGATTAGTTGCAAAAGGATATAATCAAGAAGAAGGAATTGATTTTGATGAAACTTTTGCACCGTAGCTAGACTAGAAGCAATTAGATTATTACTTGCATTTGCATGTCATTTGCATATCAATTTATTTCAAATGGATGTTAAAAGTGCATTTTTAAATGGATTTATAAATGAGGAAGTTTTTGTTGAACAACCACCTGGTTTTGAAGATCATGAATTTTCAAATCATGTTTTTAAATTACACAAAGCACTATATGGTTTAAAACAAGCACCTAGAGCTTGGTATGAAAGATTAAGTAAATTTTTAATTGAAAATGATTTTATAAGAGGAAATGTTGATAAAACACTATTTTTGAAAAGAAAAGAAAGGATTTATTAGTAGTACAAATATATTGATGATATTGTATTCGGTGCTACTAACAATTTGTTATGTCAAGAATTTGCTAAGTTGATGCAGGGTGAGTTTGAAATGAGCATGATGGGAGAACTCAACTTCTTCCTAGGACTTCAAATCAAGCAAAGCAAAGAAGGAATTTTCATCAATCAAGCCAAATACACAAAAGAATTGCTCAAGAAGTTTGGAATGGAGTCAATCAAACCACTTGGAACTCCTATGAGTCCTTCATGCAAGTTGGACAAAGATGAAGATGGTAAGAAAGTAGATCAAAAATATTACAGAGGTATGATCGGATCTCTTCTTTACTTAACGCCAGTAGACCAGATATAATGTTTGCTATGTTTATGTGCTAGATTTCAATCTGAACCTAAAGAATCTCACTTAATTGCTGTAAAAAGAATCTTAAGATATTTAAGTGGAACTAAAAATGTAGGTTTATGGTATTCTAGAGACTCGACATTAAACTTGATTGCATATTCTGACTCTGACTATGCTGGATGTAAATTAGATAGAAAAAGCACAAGTGGAGCATGTCAATTCTTAGGTAGTAACTTAATCTCCTGGTTTAGCAAAAAGCAAAATTGGTTGCATTATCTACTGCTGAAGCAGAATATGTTGCAGCTGGAAGTTGCTGTGCTCAAATCCTTTGGATTAAGAGACAACTTGAAGATTATGGCATAACACTTGATAAAACTCCAATTAGATGTGATAACACAAGTGCAATAAATCTAACTAAAAATCCAATTCAACATTCAAGAACAAAACATATTGAAATTAGATATCACTTTATAAGAGAACATGTAGCTAATAATGAAATTTGTCTTGAATATGTTAATACTGAAGAACAATTAGCTGATATATTTACAAAACCCTTGAGTGAAGAGAGATTTTGCTATCTTAGAGGTGAATTAGGGATATGTGACCCTTTGGATTGATTTTGAAACACTAAGGAATGACTATCTAGATTTCTATTAATTTCTTGATATTCCTTTCATAATTTTAAGGACAAATCATCTAGTCAATCTTGATTCTTAATACTCCAAAATTTTATCAAAATTTTATAGAATTTCTTTTGGCAAGTTTCAGTTGTTTGAATCTCAATTATTTTTCTCTGAAACTGTCATTGGAGTCGACACCTCAGAATGAGGAGTCGACACCTTTGTCTATGTCGCTCTCGGTCCCTGACCTTGGAGCCGACACCCGTGTAAGTGGAGCCGACTCCAGTTCGAGCGCTGACTGTGTTAGCGATTTGGAGTCGACACCCGACTTTGCGGGAGTCGACACCTGGGAATCCAAAATTGATTTATTAGGGCAGAGTCGACACCTCATCATTTCCTAAACTATCGAATCCTCAACCAAATCCTTCTAAACTCTCTCAAAGTCTCCCCATCTCTAATTCCACTCCTCCAAGCTTTCCTAAAGATCCAATGGCGCCTAAGAGGAGAGGTTCGGTGTTTGGAGCGACTGTGGTGACCGGGAAGCGTTCCGTGAGGCGACCCGTCCGCGAGCCGTCTCCAAGCGAGATTCCTCCACCGATTCAGACAATCCTAACACCACTTCATCTCAGGTAGATACCCTAGCAGGAGGGTAATCACAATGGGTAGGAAGGTTGACTTCGAATTCTTTCAATCCGAAGGTTTTTCAATTGGTAATCAACTTAAGGAGCTCGGATGGGATAGAGTCTGCTCTCTTGATGTTCCCACTTACCCAGCTTTAGTAAAAGAATTTTATTTCAATTTATCTAGAGGAGATGGTGGTTTAGTAAGCTCTGTTAGAGGCAGACGGATTCATCTTACATTCCAAAAATTAGGAAATCTCCTGAGCATCCCTATTACCGGATTAGCTGCGGATATGCACAGTGATAGATCAGCGGCCTTATCAAGGATGTTAGGAAGAGTTGTTGAAGAATTTGAGGAAATTAGGGCTAATCAGTTGCCCTTGGAATTAAGGTTGTTACACAACATTTGCAGCAGGATTTTGTTCCCAAAGACCGGACGTTTTGAGTATGTCTCCGAGCGGGACATTGTTGTGATGGATAGTGTATTGACCGGTCAGCCTATTAACCTAGCAGCCTGATGATATTCTATATGGCCGAGGCCGGAGGGAAGAGAAGATCATCACTACCTTATGGTATGATTCTCACGATGGTTTAGGAGCCAAGGAGTAGTGATTCTAGAGAATGAACCATCAAAGAGCCTGAGACACACCGATTATTATAGTTTGGCTACTTTACATCGAATGGGATTTGTCAAGATTGATGGTCAGTGGGAAAGGAAAGGGAACGTAGATGAGAGAGCCCCTGAGCCCAGACATTCTGCACCTTGTGAGGCTGGTCCGTCTATGACGATTCCCTCTCCGCATCCTGGTACTCCTGCACCAGCTCCTGCCCCAGTACCTGTGATTTCATCCACTTCTTCATCGGATTTTCAGACCTTCAGTTAGAGCAACTCAAAAATCTTCTTGCTGCTTAGAAGGATGAATTGAAGACTGAGTTTGACAACAAATTTATGAATCTTAAAGAAACTCTTTATTCCTTAGATGATCGATTGCCAAAATTGAATCAACTCTTAGCTCTTCTACTGGATCTTTAAGTAGTAACTTGAAGAACATTTTTGAAGAACTTAAAGACATTTGTGGAGATTCTGAAACCTATTCAAAGAGCAATGCCGAGTTACAAGATAAAATTGTCACTGCTTGTACTTTTGTTGATGAAAGATTAAAAGACTATGTCAAGCTTCAGACTGAAGGAATGCAGAAGATTGTAGATCATTTAACAAGGATAATTAGAACTAATATATGATCTTCATGTAATGATATTGATGTAATGAAAGTTGTAATTTTGATGTAATGAAAGTTTCAATTTTGATGTAATGAAAGTACTGTTTTTGATGTAATGAAAGTATAATTCTAATGTAATGTAAGCATAGTTTCTTTTTAATGAAAGTATTTTATTTTGTAACACTTGACCTTTGATGAAATTTCAGTTTCATTTTGTAACACTTGATTTTGATGAAATGAAATTATATTTTGATTTATCAATTTGATCTTTTGACTTAACTTTTCTTTATCTTTTTGTTGATTACAAAAAAGGGGAGAAAGTTATGTTGTATATGCATTGATTAGTAATTGATTGGAATTCAATTAAAGCTTATTTGATTGATTAATTTAATTGGAGAAAGTTATGTTGTATATGCATTGATTGGTTTGCTTTAATTGGCATTTATTTAATTAGTATCAAGTGACTTTGTATCAAGTGATACAAGTGATTTTGGATATGCATTAATTCAATTAAGCTTAAGTGAAAATTGAAATGACTAAATTCTAAGTATCAAACACGAACAATTGATAATTTGAACTTCATAGGGGGAGCTACCTTATTCAGGGGGAGCTTACTTATGAGGATCACTCTCTTGAAAATTTTAATTTAAGAATACTATGCATATACTCAATGTTTTTATAATCATCAAAAAGGGGGAGATTGTTGACCCAACTATTGATTTTGATGATTAATAAAGGAATTGAGTATATTTATTTGATTACTAATGGATTTGACAAGTATTTCAGGACTCAAAAATATTTGATCAATTTAAATGAATTAAGAAATGTGTTTTGAATCAATTGCAAAACATCAATTTCAAAGTTTCAGAACCTGGAGTCGACACTTAGAATTCCTGGAGCCGACCCCATGGCCATTCAAATTTTCTTTTGATTTTTGATACGGTCCGAGCCGACACCTAGAGTTTTGGAGCCGACACCCAGAGTTTCGGAGTCGACACTTACAGTGTCTGGAGCCGACTCCGATGCGGGGACAAAATGTTGATTTTTTGAGCATCTTGGAGCCGACACCTAGTATTCGGGAGCCGACACCTGACGATGGCGAGCCGACACCTAACTTTTTCGGAGCCAACTCCTCGACGGACTCAGAACTTTCTATTTTTGGAAAAACGACTTGGAGCCGACACCTGAAAAGTTGGAGCCGACTCCAACTGACTGGGTTTAAATTGCCAGATCAGCTCTAACGGTAATATTTCCTTTTTATCTAATTTCTAACGGATATATTTTGTTTCCAGGTACATTCCAACGGCTAGTTTTCTTCCCAAAATGGATTAAAAGAAATCTATAAAAAGGGGAAAACACCCGTTTGAAAAAGAGGACGGAAAATAGAAAAATCTCAAATCAAAAATCCGAGAAAGCCTGAGCCTTAATCTCAAGAGAAAAGCACTCAAATTCAAATCCTTCCACTCCACAAAGCTCAAAGAAGAATCCAAGGCATTCAATCTTGAAAAAATCGAAGGATTCTCAAAGGGGAAGAAGAAACTCTGTTTTGAAGATTTTCAACTTCTCATCCGCAACATTTGCAAAGAATCAAAGCTGAGGCCTGATTCAATATCTCCAAAGAGAAGAGGAAAAGAAGAAAAGCTCAACTCCAATCTACTTCAAACAGGCTTTTCTAAACTTATTTATTCATTTTGAATATCTGCTCATTTGAGGAGCTTTGTATTATTGAAAAAAATACTTTTCATTCTTGTTTGTGCTGGTTCAATCTGGGGGATTGAACTAGTGGAGGTTGTATACCTCGGGTCAAGCTAGATAAGCTTGAGTTTAGGGTTTTGTGCTGGTGAGCCCAGAAAACCGGCTGGGTTCGTTGTGATCCCGGGGAAAACAATAAGTTTTGAGTTGTGATCTTGTAAAACAACTCGGCTGTAATCTAATCGATTATAGTGTGGACCCAAGTGAATCTTGGGAGTGGACGTAGGTGTTGGATACACCGAACCACTATAAAATCATTGTGTTTGCGTGCTTCCATTATCTCTATCTCTATTTCCTTGTTTGTGCTTTATATTTGCCTTGCATTTAATTTCATTTAACTTAAAGATAATAGTTTTCAAAAGGTTTAAATTTTTAAAGAACCCAATTCACCCCCCCCCCCCCCCTTGGGTTGCCATCTGGGCCAACAGTACTGAAGGCCATCTTGAATGGAGTCTGGTCCGTGGGAGCCCTCTCGGTGGTTCGGTATGCCCATAGCACATGATGGAGCTCCTTCGCCTACCTGCCTCTCGCTTGGTTGAGCCAAGCTTTAATTCCCTGTAAGAGAGTTCGGTTCGTTACCTCGGCCTCCCTGTTAGCTTAAGGATGTCTGACTGAGGTCAGGTGATGGAGAATGTCGTGATCTTTGCAGAACTCTCGGAACTTAGGGTTGTCGAACTGCTTCCCGTTGTCGGTGAAGATGGTGTGGGGAAGACTGAAGCGGCAGATAATGGATCTCCATACGAAGTCTTTGTCATGGGCTTTGGTTATCTGAGCGACTGCTTCGGCCTCAACCCACTTAGTAAAATAATTAATTGCAACAAATAAAAATTTCCTTTGTCCCGTCGTGAGGGGAAAAGGACCAAGTATATCCATCCCCCATTTGCGAAGGGCCAGGGGGATGAGATGGAAGTCAGGTGAGCAGAGGGGAGTCTCTGGATATTTAAGTGTCGTTGGCATGCATCACAGGCTTGGACAAGGTCACAGCATCTTTCTGCATCGTTGGCCAATAATATCCTTGGCATAGTACTTTATGACACAGGGCACGACTGCCGAGGTGATTGCCATAGATGCCTTCATGAACCTCCCAAAGAGCGTAATCGGCCTCTGATGGACAGAGGCATTTGAGCAACGACATTGAGAAGGACCGCTTGTACAGCCAGTCATCAATTAGAACATAATGAGGTGATTGTAATTTTAACTTCCTCGCTTCCTTTCTATCGGCGGGCAGCAACCCTTCTTTGAGATACTGGTGCAGGGGGTCCATCCAGGATGGTTCGGTGTCAACCTGCATCATGTGATCAACATCGACGATGCTGGGCTTCTTTAGTACCTCTAGGTGGAATTTTTGCTCGAGATCCATCGACTCCGTAGTTGTTAGTCAGGATAATAGGTCGGTGCGCGCATTTTTAGCCCTTGGGTCTGGATAATTTTAAATTCATCAAATAGGAGGATAGATCACGCACCTTTTGGAGATACCGAATCATATTCAGCTCTCGAGCCTTGAATTCTCCCTGCACCTGGCCGGCCACCAATTGGGAGTCGTGTAGGCAATCAAATTTTTGACTTTAAGCTCTCGAGCGATTCGGAGTCCGGAGAGTAAGGCTTCATACTTTGCCTCATTGTTTGAGGCCAGAAAGGAGAAGCGAATGCCATATTCAAAGGTCGAGCCTTCCGGACTGGTGAGGACTAGGCCGGCGTCAGAACCACCTGCGCTGGAAGATCCATCGGCGTGAAGCAACCATGGGGCGCTGGGCTTTGTTGTCCAAGGGTATCCGAAACAGAGCCATCTTGGGTATGGTGCATTCGAGGAGGAAGTCCGCTAGAACTTGGGCTTTAATGGCTAGACGAGGCTGATATTGAATGTCGTGCTCGCTCAGCTCGATAGCCCATTTGGTCATTCTTCCTGATGCTTCTAGGCGATGGATAATTGTCTTGAGGGGTTGGTCGGTCAGGACGATGACAGAATGTGCTTGAAAGTATGGCCGTAGCTTTCAGACCGATGTCACCAGAGCTAGGACCATCTTCTCGACCCGAGTATACCTCATTTCAGCATCCTTGAGCAGCTTGCTGACATAATAGATAGGTCTTTGGATTCTGTTTCCTCTCTGATTAGCACCGAACCAACAGCGCCTTCAAAGACCTTTAGGTACAGGTTCAGCACCTCCCCTGGCTTTGGGCTACTAAGGAGAGGTGGCGAGCTGAGGTGTTTCTTGAGATCTTCAAAGGACTTCTGGCAATCTAGGGTCCACTGAAAGTTTTTGGCTGACCGAAGCACTTTGAAGAAAGGAAGGCATTTTTGGCCGATCGAGCAATGAAACGGCTGAGGGCTGCTACCCTCCCAGTGAGGCGCTGCACGTCCTTGACTGACCCTGATGGAGCCATCTGTTGCAGATCTTGGATTTTTTGAGGGTTTGCCTCAATCCCCACTAGAAAACCATAAAGCCAAGGAATTTTTCGGAGTTGACCCCGAAGGCGCATTTGGTGGGGTTGAGCTTCATCTGATACTTTCGAAGTTGGAAAGCTCTCCTCGAGGTCCTCGATGTGCTGGGATGCCTCCTTACTTTTTCAGCATATCATCACATATACCTCCATGTTGCGACCATTTGCTCCTTGAAGACTTTGTTGACCAGCCTTTGGTAGGTGGCACCTACATTTTTCAAACCAAAGGGCATAACTCGGTAGCAGTAAATACCTTAGTCAGTGATGAAGGCGGTTTTCTCCTCGTCTTCAGATGCCATTCGGATCTGGTTATAGCCCGAATAGGCATCCATAAAAGTTAACATTTCATGGCCTGAAGTTGAATCCATAAGCTGGTCAATCTGCGGAAGAGGGAAGCTATCTTTTGGGCAGGCTTTATTAAGGTCAGTGAAGTCGATGCAGATCCTCCATTTATCATTCGACTTCTTCACCATGACCACATTTGCCAGCCAGTCGGGGTAACTAACCTTCCGGATAAACTTGGCTTTGATGAGTTTATCCACCTCTACTTCAATGGCCTTTTGGCGCTCCGGGACGAAGCTCCTCTTCTTCTATTTGATCAGCTGGAATGTTTCGTCCATGCTAAGGTGATGAACTAGGACATCTGGGTTGATTCTGGGCATGTCTGATGCAGACCAAGCGAAGACATCGACATTCTTCCAGAGGAATTCAATCAGCTCTTGTCGAGGCTTTTCTTCTAGCTGTGATCCAATCTTTATGGTTCGGTCGGGCCGAGCCTCGTCAAGCGGTACCTCCTAGTTCCTCGGCTGGCTCTCCTCGTTGCTCGGTGAAATCCTTCCGAGCATCAGCCCATCCACCTCGGGCTTTATGGATTAAAGGTCGGCTACAAAGCAATGCCGAGCTATGATCTGGCTTCCTCGAACCACCCCCACTCCTCATTCGGTGGGGAACTTCATGGCGAGATGAGGGATGGAAATGATGGCCTTGAGAGATATCTGTCCCGGTCTGCTGAGGATGGCATTGTAGGGGGATCTAAGCTCAGTCATGAGGAAATCCATGAACACGGTAGCCACACGGGGGTGCCGGCTTGGACTGACAGAGTGATGACTCCTTCAAGGGTTATGAAGTCACTGTGAAGCCCACTAGGGTGGACTCCACGGTCGGAGGCTTTCTACTCGGAATTTTAATCTCACAAAGGCATCGAAATACAAAACATTAACAGAGCTTCCACTATAAACCAAAATGCGGTGTACATCATAATTGTTCATATTTAAAGACAACCAGAGCATCATCATAGGGGTACTATACCTCCCCAAGATCTTCATCAGAGAAAGTAAGCTCATCAACCCGAGCTTTCTTCGGTGGGTTCTCCTCCTTGTCTGACCAAGAAGATGGGGATCAGGTTGCCGTTATCACATTGACATTGCCGATAACTGGACGATTTGGTGGTGGAAGTTGGCGAGGTTCAGGTTGGCGATTCTCTTCGTTATTCGGCTCAGGGGGGCCCCTGAACCGGTTTAGTTGCCTCGCTGGATCAGTTGCTCGATCTCATTCTTGAGCTGCTAACAGTCCTCGGTGTCGTGCCCGTAGTCCCGGTGGAAGTGGAAGTACTTGGTTGGATCCCTTCGAGCTCCGTTGCCTCTAAGAGGAGGGGGCCGAGGAAGTTGATGCTCGATCTCCATCAGGATCTGAGCTTTTGGTGCGATGAGGGGAGTATAGCGGTTGAACCTTCGAGCCAGACTCTGAGTTCGGTCTCGAGGCGGCAGCGAAGGAGCTCTGCGGTAGCGAGGCGAGCTAGTGTGGCAGTGGTCTCGCTGCCTGTCCGAGCCCTTTCCTCTTTCTTCTTCATCTGCTCAACCCGAGCTGACCTCCTCGATTCTTCCACCCTGGCATACTTGTCCGCCAGGGACATCATGTCCAAAAGGCTCTTCGGATAGTTAACCTCTAAAGCTAGGTAGAAGTCTCTCTCCTTGGACACTCCTCCGATCAGGGTGGACATGGCCACCTCATGGTTGAGATGGTCGACTTCTAGGAGGGCCGTGTTGAAGCGGCAAAGGTAACTCTTCGGCAACTCCCCCTCTCTTTGCTTGATCTCAGAGGAGTCGGATCTCTGTGCTGACGATGGCTGCTGACGATCTGGCTAATGAGTAGACAGCTCAGCTCGTGAAAGAATCAATGGAACCTGGTTTTAGGCTGTTGAACCAGGTTCAGGCAGATCCCCTTAAGGTGGAGGGGAAGGCTCTGCATAGGATCGCATCTGATGCCCGTGGAATATCATGATGGATCTGAAGCTGCTGAGGTGGTCATCGGGATCGGTGGATCCATGATATGGCTCGATGGTAGGGAGCTTGACATGAGGGGGAATCACTTCCCTCATGATCCTCTTGGAGAAGGGGATGCCCTGCTCCGCTTTTGGCTGGGATGGAGGAGCTTGTCTGGCGGCGTCCAACTCCCGATGCCACTCTTGCTGCATTTCCTACATCTGTTGTCTGATCCCTTCATCCAGAGTGGTATGAGGGATCGAGCGAGGAGAAGATGGCCGCGGTGTTGAATCCTGAGAAGATACCGGGGAGAGGGAGCGAACCCGCCTGAATCTGAGCGGGCTCTTCCCTCCAGCTCGCTGCAGTGCCGGCTTCGCCTTTGCGGGCCGGTGACTGCGATTTACCGCCCCAGGCGGATTAGAAGAAGAAATCGCTGGCGGGGCAGGGGCAGCGGCCTCTTCATGGGGCTAAGAGGCAGGAATAGCAGCTCCAGGGATCGCCTGGAATCCCTGGACCAACTGGGTCAATGCCTAGACTTGCTGAACCAAAGCGGCGAACTGGTCCAGGGTTACCGCCGTTGCCGGCGGTGAAGGAGTTTCAGCTGGCGGTGGTAGCGGAGTTTCAACCGGCCTGGTCCTGAGCTTCTGATGTAGCTCTCTTCTGATTGGCCATTAGAGGATGCTTTTCTTCGATTTTTGAGTCTTGTCTCCTGGATCACAAGTTTATGGGACTTGAGGCCCTTCCTTTAGCGCCAATATGTTGCCGTGGAAATCCGTTCTCCAACTCGGGTGCACTTCGGCTCCTGATCCGGATGTCGATCTCGCTGCCTCGGAGGGAAACCTGCAAGATAATCCGCATGCAGAGGGTGCTGTGGGGTTGCCCTCTGCGGAGGACCCTTCGACGCCCAAGTCAGTGGAGATTCACAATAAGCAGATGTGAGGAGAAGACTCTCACAGAGAGATGTTCCTCCCGGCTCTTATGAGAGCTCTAATGGAGTGTGTAAAAGTGAATGCGTAAGGGGTTGTCTTAGAGTTCTTTTGTGCACGTACCTGAGAGGTTGGAATGCTGTGGTATTTATAGGTGATCACCTGATTTCTTGGACGTGCCCTGGATGGGGTCTGAAAACTGTTAGGATTTAAATCAAGTTTGTTATGAGACCAGAGTAGGGTCCGTATCTTGTCAGTTAGAGGATCGATGGCTCGGAGAGCTGGTTGATGCATTGAGGCTTGATGATTAGACCTAGGCCACTCTCACTGACCCTAGGCCATTTTTGGGCATGATTCGCCGTCTGGAATCTTATTCAGCTATAGTGGATTTGAACTCTCCCACGCCGGATTTCGCAGAGGTATTTTGAATGCCGTGATTGGCCTGAATGAGGAATAGCTTGGTTTTCCGAATTGTAAAATGGATCGGCTCGAATGACCGAGGAATAGCTCGGATCGGACGATCGAAGCATAGGGATAGCTCGGGTTACCGAGGAATAAGAATAGCTCGGCTCGGACGGCCGAAGCATAGGGATAGCTCGGGTTACCGAGGAATAAGGATAGCTCGGCTCAGATGGCCAAGTATAAAGGTGGTCCGGGTTGTTAGGGTGATCCGACTTCATCAAAGCTGATTTGACCTTGTCGCTAGAATGTCACGCCAGCTGGCCAGCTGGCAAGCAGGGTGTTTGGATTGGGCGCGACCCCATCGCCGATGTGAGCGATCAATAATGCAATGATGATTTTACCCCTCATCAATGTTATATCTTTTAATGAGTGGTCATCTTAGTTTTTGTTGTCATCTATCCTTTTCAAAAAATTGTATGGTCAGATGAGCCGGTTATATAGTAATCAATTATCCACATGCCTCCTATTCTTTATTAGCGAATTTGAGATTATAGTTCATATACTGTCAAATAAATACACTATGGAATTCTGATTCTGTAAGTTAAAGTAATAGGTGGAATTAAACGGGATGAATAATGTGTTGACCTTGCCTTTTTTTTTTCTTAGAATGGCAGTGATGTAATATTGATTGCAGCAAGATTTGCTGTTTCTTTTGGACCCATACCAGTACCATACTAGTACAATGTTAGAATGCTTGGTATGCGGGTTGGTTTTCCAAAACTCAATATGCACCAATACCAAGTTTTAGTTTGGTACTAGTACGGTATGGTATGCTTGATACAAGATGGTGCTGTAGTAATTAGATTTATTCTTGTATTTCTTATCATTGAGGAGTGTTTACTTTATGAGCGTGACAGTTCTGCAACAACTTGCTGTATATAATGGTCAATATAATGATTTCTTTGCTGTTAATCTTGCTCATCATACTGGTTGTTGGTGGAACTTCCCTATAGGAGATCTACTAGGAGCTGATGCATCAAGCTTAGCAAGTAGGCATTTGAGTGTTTAGTATGATCTCATGCATAGTTTATTTTGTATTTGAAGAATGCATCTCGTTATATTTCTTTCCTGAGGGGATTTAACAACATAATTGTTCAGCTAGCTCAAATTGTCTTCTTATGTACTCCTCCTAATCGATGCATGTGGAGCTTGTTATCTCAGGTATATATTGTGGTGATATGCAAATTTTTATGCCTAGAGATTTTGCATAATTGCCTACCATTAAATAAACCTCTGGCCTGAATTGCTTATGCTGCATCTTTTTTCCCGAGTTCTGTGCCTGCCATCTCCCCTTTCGTTAAAGCATTGGGGTCTATTTTATCTCCCCATATACACCTTACGAACTCTTTTTCTCTAGTACATGCTCCGAATTCAATTTTAAAAAAAAGTCTTCTTGATGCATGATTGTTTGAAAAATGTGATTCACCATCATCTTTAATGTAATAATTCCAATCTATTATGGTGCTAGAGTATTGGTGGACATACATGAGGGCTGATGTTGAAGGTCTAGATGAGATCGCAGGCTATTGGAAGCTGGAAAGCTGAAGATACCAGTGGACAGAACATTTCCAATCATCCAAGTCAGAGAAGCTCATGAAGTGAAAGAAAGAAGGCTTGTTCCTGGTAAGGTGGTTCTGGAAGTTGATTGAAGTCCAGTAGCACTTATATTCGAATAAATGCAGAAAAAATGGACGCTGTACACGCAAATCATCTCTCAGCTTTTTCCCCTTTTTGCATCTCAAACCACAACTGTGACCTTCCTATGTCTTGTCACCCTTCTAATCTCAAACCACTCTAATCTCGCTTAATTTCCCTATTGAAATGTGACAACCCAAAGTGTTCAAAAATATAATTGTAGCACAGTCAATTGCTAATTCATAACTGACGTCCCTGTTATCTGCATCACTCTAATTGTACATAGAAAGAATTTAAGTGTCCATTCCTTTTATTTTATTTTTGTTTACAAATTTTTATTGATTTGTATTTGAGGGTTTGTGTTGGAGTTGCTGTGGAGCATAACACTGATGTTGTTATTTACTAATGTAACAAAGATATAAGACGGCAAGGATCATGAAAAATGAATAAGAATGGCAAGAGCCAACAAAGTTGAATTCATAAAGCATGTACACGCAGTTAATCAATATGCAGGATAAAGACTTTTCTTTGGATGAAACGAATTCCGGATGCCTGTTGGCCGAATGCACACGGCCTAACCCATTCAATCACTGTGGACTCCAACTAGCTCTTGAATTGCAAAAATAATTAATGCCTAATCTTTTCAGATTTAAACTGCTTAGCAATTCCTTGAACATGTTGTTCCAAAGTGGGGACCTACGTTTGTTCCCATTGTCAAAAAGAACAGAGTTTTGGGATCATAAACTTTTGGACTAGACAACAAATATCCATATTTTTGCCAAAAGAAAAAGAATAGCTTTCAGGATGCAATGGGTACTTCAACATATCTTTGTGCTCATCATGCTAGATGATAGCTGGGTGAACAGGAGGTCCATTTACACATTAAGAAGGGCAGACAACTGAGAATTACTTAGCATCAGATGAGAACCGCCATGCTTTTCCCTTCTGGCAGCAATCCTGCATCTTGCTTTTTTTTTTTTTTTGAATGGTTACAATTTTATATTATGAAGATCAGCTTCGGCTTGCACACGTTAAAAAATAACAAAATTACATAGCTAAAAGAGTTAACCATGTTGTTGGCCCAGATGGCAACCCAAGAGGGGAGGTGAATTGGGTTCTTTAAAAAAATTAACTCTTTGAAAATATTTCGATTGATATGAAGGTGCTCAAGTGAACTAAATTAATTGAAGCTAAGCACAAATAAGGATGATAAAGAGAGAGATAAATGCACGGCAAACACAAAGATTTTATAGTGGTTCGATGTATCCAACACCTACGTCCACTCCCAAGCAACACTTGAGTCCACACTATAATCCCACCGATTATAGTCGAGTTGTTTTACAAGCTCACAACTCCAACTTATTGTTTTACCCGGGATCACAACGAATCCAGCCAGTTTTTCCGGGCTCACCAGCACAAAACCCAAACCACAAGCTAACCTTAGCTTGTCCCGAGGTATACTACCTCCACTAATTCAATCCCCTGATTGAATTAACAAACAACAATTTGAAAATAAAGTTTACAATACAAAACAGCTCCTCAAATAAGCAAATATTCAATTTAAATAGACAAGGGTAGAAAGGCATGTTTGAAGCGATTTGAATGAAAGCTTTTCTTTTTTCTTCTTTTCCTCTCCTCTCTTGAATGGTTGAATCAAGCTCCAGCTCTGATTCTTCACAGAAGGTTGTTATAGAGAAGTTGAGGAAAAAGAGGGGCTTTGAGCTTCTTCTTTCTTTCTTTGTGAATCCTCCGAAAAATGATCTTTGAAAGCTTTGGATTTCTTTTGAATCTCTCTTCAGATAATGGGCGTGCACTCTGAGATTTTTCTTTGAAAATCTCTCTCTTTTTCACTTGATTTTTTCGATTTTTTCAGTCACGCATTTTCAAACGGACGGTTCCCC
Organism: Calamus simplicifolius; assembly: GCA_900491605.1. Classification (NCBI taxonomy): domain Eukaryota; kingdom Viridiplantae; phylum Streptophyta; class Magnoliopsida; order Arecales; family Arecaceae; genus Calamus; species Calamus simplicifolius. The sequence continues at coordinate 64,963 of UESW01003048.1, read as the reverse complement.
CTTTTTATAGATCTCTTAATCCATGATTAGGTGAGAAAATAGTCGTTACAGAGTACTTGGATTGCTTCTACACACAAAGAAAAATAGCCGTTAGAGATTAGGTAGAAAAATATTACCGTTAGAGTACGTTCTGACATTTGAAAATCCATTCCTGACAGGTTGGAGTCGGCTCCAACTCGGATTTCTAAAAATAGTAAATAAAAAGTTAGTTGGGAAGTCGGTTCCGAAAAAGTGATGTGTCGGCTCGCCGCATTTAGGTGTCGGCTCCCGAAATCAAGGGTGTCGACTTCGACGATGTCCAAAAAATACACTCTCTGTTCTTAGGTTAGAGTTGGCTCCAGAAATCCCAGGTGTCGGCTCCCGAACTCCAAGTGTCGGCCCCCGAACTCAAGGTGTCGGCTCCCGAAACTGACGCAGAAAACACTTCTCTGTATCTCAGGTTAGAGTCGGCTCCAGAGTTTCAGGTGTCGACTCCAAACCATGCCGAAAACTTAGAAATGTTCTGATACTCTCTGGCGTCGGCTCCGGACACTGTAGGTGTCGACTCTAAGATCTGAACTTAAATAATTTCTATTTGAAACTTAATTCTAAACTGATTTTGTGTGACATTTGAATAATTAAACATTCTTAATGCCTAAAACACTTCTCAAATTTGTCAGAAACATAATGAATATACCCATGGCTTTTGTTAATCATCAAAATCAATAATTGGGTCAACAATCTTCCCCTTTTTATGATGACAAAAACATTGAGTATATGCATGATTAAACAATGAAAGTTTCAAAGCAAATTTTAAGTTCTCATAGTTAAGCTCCTCCTGAATGAGATAGCTCCCCCTATGATACTCAAATTAACATCTTCTCTTCCTTTATCATTAAAACTCATGTGATTAAGTTTATTCAATGCTTGATATCAATTAATCAAATTCATTCATTCATTACATATGTATATACAAATATCTTCTCTCCCCCTTTTTTGTTATCAACAAAAAGGTTAAGAAAAGATGTATTTAGCTTAAAGTTGCAACATAAGAAACAATAATCTTCGAATAGAACAATATTAACTCAAATTAAAGTTCAACTATGATATTCATTGAGTACTCAAAATTTCATTATAAATTTCATAAAGTTAAACACTTCATTACATCAAACTTCATTACATCATAAGAAAAACTTCATTACATCAAAGATTCAAACTAAACTTCAAAACATCAAAAGGTAAATCAGACAACAAAAGCATCAAATTCTAAGACGTTTCTTGAGTTCTTCTAAGATATTTCCCATTCCGTCACTTTGAATCCTGATAAATTCATTCAATCTTCCGTCAAAGAATGCAGATGCCACTGTGATTTTCTCCTATAATTCTGCATTGCATTTAGAATATATCTTAGAATCTCCTCTAATTTCTTTGATCTCCTCAAATCTATGCATGATATCAGTCTTCAAGGCTTCTGAAGAAGATCCAAGGGTGGATTCAATCTTGCTCACTCTATCATCCAAGGAATAGAACATTTCCCTCAAGCTCATAAGACTACTGTGTAGCTCAGTTTTCATTTCTTCTTTATGATTCAAAGTAAAGATTTCAATTGCTCCATATGAGTGTCAGAAAAACTAGTAGAAACTTGAACAAATGAACTAGTAGCTGGTGTAGGAGCTGCTGAAGGTGCTAGGCTACTAGGTCCTGGTGAAATATATCTCACTGAAGGTCCAGGTGTTGTAGCTCCAACATCAGTTGCTCTTTCATCCAAATGACTTTTTCTTTCCCAAATTCCATCCTTCTTCACGAACCCCATTCGATGCACAATTGCTAACCTATAATAATCAGTGTGCCTTAAATTCTTCTTGGGTTCATTGTCTCAAATAGCTACACCCTGGCTTTGGAATGCTAATGTCAAGATCATGCCATATGGAAGTGTAGACCTCTTATTACTTCTGCCTCAGCCATGTACCAAATTATCATACCCGGAAGATTAATAGGCTGGCCGGTCACAACAGAGTCCATAACAAGAATATCTCTTTCCGATACATACTCAAAACGACCAGTTTTGGGAAAGAGTATCTACCACAAATATTGTGTAACAATTAAGCTCTAAGGGCAATTGGTTAACCCTAACTTCTTCAAAATCGACAACATCCCTGCCAAGCATTTTAGATAAAGCTGCTCCTCTGTTACTATGAGCATTGGCAATGGGTCCAGCAACATGAATATCTAACAGTCTACCCAAAATCTCGGAGGTGAGATGAATCCTTGTTCCTCTAACAAAGCTAATCAAACCTCCATCTCCTCTAGATAAATTCAAGTAAAAATCCTTAACAAGAGTTGGATAGGTCGGAACATCTAAAGAGCATACCTTCTCCTATCCCATATCTTTAATTTGCTTGCCTATGGAGAAGCCCTCATCCTCAAAAATTTGAAATTCACTTTCCTACCCATTGTAATCACCTTTTCCACTAATAAATCTACCTGTGGTGAAGATGGACCTGGAATGGCACTGGGCATGGAGGATGAAGATGAAGAATCTGAGCTGGACGATGGTTGAGGAGCCGGACGCCTCTCACTCCTCTTCCTCGTCGCCATGGGAGCTCCAAAGATTGATCCCCTCCTCTTTGGTGCCATTGAATCCTAGGGAATAGCGGATTTGAGGGATTCTAAGTTTAGGGAGGATTGGAGAGGGTTTGGAGAGAGTTTGGAGATGATTAAGGATGAAAGGGTGTCAACTCTGCCCTAAAATAGTCAAGTTGGGTTCACAGGGTGTCGACTCCAGCAAAGTCGGGTGTCGACTCCAAGTTGCTAACTCAGTTAGCACCTGAACTGGAGTCGGCTCCGCTAAGGCAGGTGTCGGCTCCAAGGTCTCAGACCAAGAGCGACACAGACGAGGTGTCGACTCCATTGATTGGGGTGTCGACTCCACTAACAGTTTCAGAAAAAAAAAAGAGTTTCAAGGATCCGGAACTTGTCAAAAGAAAATCAATAAATTTTGGATAAAATCTTTGGAATGTGTTGAATCAAATGGTTCAAATATCTAGATGAATTGTCCTTAGAATCATGAAAGAATTTTCTAGAAATTGATTGAATTCTACATAGTCAATCTTAAGGGTTTCAAAATCATTCCAATGGGTCATAAATCCCTAACTCTCCTCTAAGATAACAAATATCTCTTACTCAAAGGTTTTGTAAATATGTCAGCTAATTGTTCCTCAGTACAAACATAATCAAGACAAATGTCATTATTAGCTACATGTTCTCTAATAAAATGTTATCTAATTTCAATATGTTTAGTCCTTGAATGTTGGATTAGATTTTTTGTTAAGTTTATTGCACTAGTATTATCACATCTAATAGGAGTTTTATCAAGTGTTATGCCATAATCTTTAAGTTGTCGCTTTATCCAAAGGATTTGAGCACAGCAACTTCCAGCTGCAACATATTCAGCCTCAGCAGTAGATAATGCAACCAAATTTTACTTTTTGCTAAAACAAGAGATTAAGTTACTTCTAAAAAATTGATATGCACCACTTGTACTTTTTCTATCTAATTTACATCTAGCATAGTCAGAATCAAATAAGCAATTAAATTTAGTATTGAGTCTCTAGAATACCATAATCCTACATTTTTAGTTCCACTTAAATATCTAAGTATTCTTTTTACAGCAATTAAGTGAGATTCTTTAGGTTCATATTGATATCTGGCACATAAACAAACAACAAACAATATCTGGTCTACTTGCTGTTAAGTAAAGTAGAGATCCGATCATACCTCTATAATGCTTTTGATCAACTTTCTTACATCTTCATCTTTGTCTAATTTGCATGAAGGACTCATAGGTGTTCCAAGGGGTTTGATTGATTCCATTCCAAACTTCTTGAGAATTTCTTTGTGTACTTTGTTTGGTTGATGAAAATCCCTTCTTTACTTTGTTTGATTTATAGTTCTAGGAAGAAATTGAGTTCTTCCATCAAGTTCATCTCGAATTCACCCTGCATTAACTTTGCAAATTTATTTCTAAATACCCATTTAGATCCTATAACCGACTAACCTTTAGGTCTATCAACTAAGGACCATATATTATTCCTAGTAAATTGATTTAATTCCTCTTGCATAGCTAACATCCAATTACTATCTTTTTCAGCTTCTTCGATAGTTTTAGGTTCAATTTGAGATACAAATGCAAGATGATTATTGTTATTTCTTATTGATGATCTAGTTCTTACTCCTTGAGATAGATCACCAATAATCAATTCTTTTGGATGACCATAGGCATATCTCCAATCTCTAGGAAGATCTACCTCATTATGATTAGTATCAATAACATCAACCCTAAGAGAATCATCATCTTTAGCTTCTTATTCATGGTTGAAGATACATTATATTTAATTTTTCAATATCTCTTTCTAGCAAATTTGTATCTTCCTCATCATCAATCTTTTCTGAACCTGATGCTAAAGACTCATCAAAAACTACATGAATGGATTCTTCTACAATTAAGTTCCTCTTGTTAAATACTCTATAGGCTTTACTAGATGTTGAATATCCTAAGAATATGCCTTCATCAGATTTTGTATCAAACTTCCCCAGGTTGTCTTTACCATTATTATGAATGAAACATTTACAACCAAATGCATGAAAATAACTAATGTTTGGTTTCCTATTATGCAATAATTCATAGGGAGTCTTTTTAAGGATTGGTCTAATTAAAGCTCTATTTAAGATGTAACATGCCGTGTTTATGGCTTTCTCCCAGAAGTACTTTGGGAGTTGGCTTTCACATAGTATGGTATGGGCCATATCTTCTAATATCCTATTCTTTCTTTCTATGACTCCATTTGTTGGGGTGTCCTAGGTGCAGAGAAATTATGATGAATGTCATTTTCAATGCAAAAATTTCAAATAGATGATTTTCAAATTCTGTGCCATGATCACTTCTAAATTTTTTTTCATTTGTGACTTTCTTAAAGAATTTCAGAAATATCGAGAAAGTCTCATCCTTGTGAGCCAAAAACAATACCCAATGAATCTAGAATAATCATCTACTATCACAAGACTATATTTCTTTCCTCCTAGACTAGTGGTTCTAGTAGGTCCAAAAAGGTCCATGTGAAGTAGCTCAAGTGGCATAGAAGTGAAAAAAATATTTTTAGATTTGAAAGAATTTCTAGTTTATTTTCAAATTTACATGCATCACATATTCTGTTATTTTCAAAATCTAGTTTTGGAAGCCCTTTAACTAAATCCATTCTAATTAATTTTGAAATTAGGTGCGTGCTTGCATAACCTAATCTACGATGTCATAACCATCCAATCTCATTCATATTAGCATTATCAGCAACTAAGCAATAATTACTAGTAGACAAATTGTCTAAATCAATTAAGTATACATTGTCATTTCTGTTTCCAATAAATACAATGCTATTGTTAATGGATTAGAAACAGTGCAGATAGAAGCTTCAAATGAAACTTTGAAACCTTTATCACACAATTGGCTAATGCTAATTAAGTTATGCTTTAAACCATCAACATATAAAACATTCTCAATAAAGGTGGATGGAGTTATTTGAATTTTACCAAGGCCATAATTTGACCTTTGCCATTATCTCCAAAAGTAACAACTCCTCCTCTTTTATCTTCAAGGGTGATAAATTGATCCTTGCCACCCGTCATGTGCCTTGAGCAGCCACTATCAAGATACCACTTTCGTTTTGATCCTTTGGCCGCAAGATACTCCTCATTGTCGTTTGCTATAAAGCAAATGTTTGCAACTTCTTTTTGTTCCTGCTTGGAAGAGGATTCTTCACTATCACTCCATTTGCCACATATGCCTTCTTCTTCTTTTTGTAACCCTTCTTTAATTGAGGACACTCATATCTGAAATGCCCCGGCTTCTTACACTCATAACATGTCAAGGGTTTTTTCTTTTTCTTTGTCCTCTTTTTCTTTTCTCCTTCCATTTTAGTTCCATACCTTTTCTTATGAAGGGTCTCCTTCTTTGCATAAATTTCTTAAATTTCCTAGCAAGGAGAGCTGTTTCATCATCTTCATCATCCTCACTGCTGGTTTCTTCAATTTCTGTAGCCATAAGAGCTATGGTTCTCTTCTTTTTGACCACTTCCTCTTGATGTTGTTTCATTGTTAGTTTATGGGTCATCAATAATCCAAGTAGCTCTCCAAAGGTAGAGCATTTAAGTCTTTAGCTTATTGGATTGCAGTCACCTTGGCTTCCCATGATATTGGAAAAGACCTCAGAATTTTACGCACCAATTCGTTAGTATAAGTTTTTCCTAGACTTTTTAAACCATTCATAATATCAGTGAATCTAGTGTACATGCATGTGATTGATTCAGTTTGTTCCATGCTAAACAATTCATATTTATGTACTAAGATATTAATTTTAGACTCTTTAACTTGATTAGTACTCTCATGGGCAACTTCTAATCTATCCCAAATTTTTTTGCAGAAATACAAGTAGAAATGCGATTAAACTCATTAGCATTAAAGAACAGTACAAAACATTCATGGCTTTAGCATTGAGCTGAGCCAACTTCCTATCATGTTCATCCCATTCCGTTTCCGCTTAGGAATCACCATGTTATCTACTCTTATTGTGGTGTGTGAGGACCATTTACTATGATGCCCCATAGTTCATAGTCAAGTGCTTGAATAAAAATTTTCATTCTAGCTTTCCAATATCCATAATTTGTGCCATTAAATAAAGGAGGTCGATTAGTGGATTGACCTTATGAAAAAGATGATCCAGCTTGAGTTGCCATTTGGATCTTTGACTCTTGATCGTTAGACCAAATTTAAATGAGCACTAGCTCTGATACCAATGTTGGCCCAGATGGCAACCCAAGAGGAGGGGGTGAATTGGGTTCTTTTAAAAAATTTAACTCTTTAAAAATATTTCGATTGATATGAAGGTGCTCAAGTGAACTAAATTAATTGAAGCTAAGCACAAATAAGGATGATAGAGAGAGAGATAAATGCACGACAAACACAAAGATTTTAGAGTGGTTTGGTGTATCCAACACCTACGTCCACTCCCAAGCAACACTTGGGTCCACACTATAATCCCACCGATTACAGTCGAGTTATTTTACAAGCTCACAATTCCAACTTGTTGTTTTACCCGGGATCACAACGAACCCAGCCAGTTTTTCTGGGCTCACCAGCACAAAACCCAAACCATAAGCTAACCTAAGCTTGTCCTGAGGTATACTACCTCCACTAATTCAATCCCCTGATTAATTAGCAAACAACAATTTGAAAATAAAGTTTACAATACAAAAAGCTCCTCAAATGAGCAAATATTCAATTTAAATAGACAAGGGTAGAAAGGCCTGTTTGAAGCGATTTGAATGCAAGCTTTTTTTTTTCTTCTTTTCCTCTCCTCTCTTGAATGGTTGAATCAAGCTCCAGCTCTGATTCTTCATAGAAGGTTGTTGTAGAGAAGTTGAGGAAAAAGAGGGGTTTTGAGCTTCTTCTTTCTTTCTTTGTGAATCCTCCAAAAAATGATCTTTGAAAGCTTTGGATTTCTTTTGAATCTCTCTTCAGATAATGGGCGTGCACTCTGAGATTTTTCTTTGAAAATATCTCTCTTTTTCACTTGATTTTTTTTTTTTTAGTCACGCATTTTCAAACAGACGGTTCCCTTTTTATAGATCTCTTAATCCATGATTAGGTGAGAAAATAGCCGTTACAGAGTACTTGGATTGCTTCTACATACAAAGAAAAATAGCCGTTAGAGATTAGGTGGAAAAATATTACAGTTGGAGTTTGTTCTGACATTTGAAAATTTGTTCATGATAGATTGGAGTCGGCTCCAACTCGGGTTTCTAAAAATAGTAAATAAAAAGTTAGTTGGGGAGTCAGTTCCGAAAAAGTGATGTGTTGGCTCGCCGCATTTAGGTGTCGACTCCCAAAACCGAGGGTGTCGACTTCGACGATGTCCAAAAAATACGCTCTCTGTTCTCATTAGAGTTGGCTCCAGAAATCCCAGGTGTCGGCTCCCGAACTCAGGTGTCGCTCCCAAACTCAAGGTGTCGGCTCCAAAAACTGACCAGAAAACACTTCTATGTATCTCAGGTTAGAGTCGGCTCCAGAGTTTCAGGTGTCGACTCCAAACCGTGCCGAAAACTTAGAAATATTATGATAATCTCTGGCATCGGCTCCGGACACTGTAGGTGTCGACTCTAAGATCTCAAGTTAAATAATTTCTATTTGAAACTTAATTCTAAACTGATTTTGTGTGACATTTGAATAATTAAACATTCTTAATGCCTGAAACACTTTTCAAATTTGTCAGAAACATAATGAATATACCCATGGCTTTTGTTAATCATCAAAATCAATAATTGGGTCAATACATGTCCAACCACTAGTTCCAATCACTAGCATTAACAGATGGAAATACGGTAAAAGCCAAGAAAACGGCAAGGAAAAAAAATTATAATGTGAATGAAGCACCTACACCTCCTTAGCAGGCAATTGTGCCATTCAAGTTGCTCAAATTTGCTAAGCAGCAGCCATTGACTTAGTGCTATCGGGTGCTTGGCCAGATCCGAAGATGGGAATACCAAAAGGACCTTGTCCCTGGGCAAGAATCTCTAACTCTTTGAGCTTCTGCTTCAGTAGCTCTACCTCTCGCTAAATTCTCCTCGTTTTGCTTCAAAGCCTAGCCACCAAATAAATAAATAAATAATTCTACCAAAAAATGAACAAGCAAATGGAATCAAGAATTAGCATAAAATAGTAGGTAAGCATAGTCTTATTTGCAACCACAGAACTAAACATACGATTCATCAAATTGAATTACAAGGTAGGGCATCAAGGATATTGTCGAAAGTGGGGCATATATTGCATGTTGAAAATTGTGAGCTGACCTAAAATACGATTATCAAATTGAATTACAAGGTGGGGAATCAAGGATATGGTTGAAAGTGGGGCATCCATTGCATGCTGCCTTTAGCTCATGATGAAGACCCCTATAAGATTGGTGTGTGTTAAAAGGCTGAAAAGAGGTTTCCGGCCTCCTTTCAAGCAAAAATTGCTCAAGCTTTCAACAAGATGAGATTATCTAGAGGTTAAAAAGACAAATAATGCTTTAGTTGAACAACCAAGTACTCCAATCACTGCTACCTGACATTCTATAATATTATACAGAACACCAGCACAATGATACTGATATGAGAAAATGACAACAATCAAATGTTGTTATTGTGTGGAGTATCTAATTTATGCTACTTCCCCATGGATCATCACTTGCAAAAATGTTATAAGAGGACTTCGAATCCAAGTAATTGTCCCTGTCTCTCAAATGAGTTAGATTACTTCATTGTGGCAAGCAGCAAAACCTTACATAGGTAGAATTCATCCTTCCCTACATCAGTGAACTACTCAAGAATGATTGAAGATCAATTTAGAAACCAAAAGCAGTGTGCTTCCTATATCGTTTTGCACGTTCAAAATCAACAAATCAAACATTTATACTTGCATGGGCTTACACATACTTTTTAGTTCAAGGTTCATCATTTTGGTATTAAATCCTGTATTGATACCACATTGACATTGCGTTGGCATGCTCGATACGTAGGTTGATTCAGCCTACTAAGACTTGGTATGTGCCAATATCGAGTCTTGATTCGATACCGATCCTGGTACCATATGCTCAATATGGGACATATGTACCAATACGGCATACCATCTTTAGTTTATAAATATTACATAATAATCTAATGCATATTTTTCTTATTTCATATGCAACATTTTATACTAGACCCAATTCAGTCCATAATAATCTCATACTCACCAATATTAATCCAACATTTTATAAATATTATAAATTCAGCATGAAATTATTAGTCCACATCATTCACATGTTTTTAATTAAATTTGAATCAAACAGTGTATTAGTTCTGAAACATGATTATGATCAGATTAATAGGAGGCCTCTTATGACATACTTTAGGGGATTTACATAAGAAAGTCTAAAATCCTTCTGTGAAACTATATTTGAGAATTAAAATTCAATGGACTCCTTCAAAACTCTAGATAACCAGTTCAATGAAGTTAACGGCATCGGAATGTCATTATGGTGATGGAAAAAGGAGATAAAAAAATTAAATAAACGGTTCATAACGGAGAGAATATTCATGCTCATGTGGTACCTCAAGTTCCTGTCTATGCAATTCCTTTTTTCTAGCTTATGATCTAGCACTTCTTTGCACCTCAAATATTATAGCAGCTTCAGCAACCTAGGATATCAAACAAGTACTAGGAGTTGTAAGTGTATTTATACAAAACTGGAAAGACAGAGCTAATGACAAGAAACCATGAAATCCAACATTAACCACGGTCTTCTCCTTATCATTCACAAGCATACAAACAGAGGAAGTGCACTTCTACATAGCAAGTTAAAACTGGCCGACAGCTGCCTACCTGAACCAAGCAAGCAACATAAACTACAACCATGCATAATATAGTGAAATCTTATTTCCCATTTTCGCTAGCTTTTTATGAACAAATAACAGTGCACGGAAATATCAATGACATGTAGAATATTGAAATTAACACCAGATGCTAGGGAGAAAAGATAAATTGTTTGGAAATAAAGACAACCAAAAAATGAAGAGTTCCCCCAGAAGATCTACAGCAGCTTGAACAGCTTTCTCTTCATTCAAAGGACGAATTGCAACGTCAGTTGAATGGCCATACAGTCCTCTCTGCAAGGTTGTGGTGAAGCGATGATTTGCCTAATTATGAAAACATTATAAGAACAAACATCAGGACAATAAAACCCAATAAGCATAAGACCAGAGCACATGCACATCAAGTACAGTTTTCGATCTCAACGTGCCCAACAAAATCCCAATAACTTCAAATACATAATTAAAGGTACCGTTGAAGGTGCCAAAGATAAAGGACATACCTCAATATTGGCAGCAGCGGAAACAGCAGCGGAAACGGGATCGTCGGCCATCGAGGGCTACCAGAGTCCTCAATGCATCCACACCCCTAAGCCGCGGTGCCGTAGGAAAGAGGAGGAAGAGCCTTTGTGTCCTTCTCTCAGAACACCTTCCTCTCCGAAGACTTCTCTCAGAAGACACCTTCGGTCTCTCATTTTAAAGAGGGCTCACATAGACGGATAAGCCCGAGGCTTATCTTCCGAAGAGTCTGCTCCTATTCCGAAGAGTCCCCCACTTATGGGACTCTTCGGATTCGAGTGGACGCATTAATTAGCACCCAGGCCAACAATCTCCCACTCGTCCACACAGGAACATAATAACCTCTTTTCTCTCAACATGCAGTGCGGTGGGGTGTGCGACCCGACGAAACTCACACACAGTGACACATAGTGGATAAACTGCATTAAGTTAATAACTAACGCAGTGAACTAGAATATAATCCAATCCCGTCTGTGTCCTAGATAATTCGATCACACCTGATCAAGTACTCTCAATCCCTCAAGAGATCTACCCTGAGCAGTACTTGAAAAACACAAAGTCATAATGTTAGTATCCATAATCATATGCAACTCATACACATGATTGCCCGGGCAATGGATCACAAACATAAGATGTGGTCACGAATAATCTTCCTTGAACACTCATACCAGTCCATCTTTATCCAGTTGACTTCCTAGGATTGTCTCATGTGGCCGTATCAATTCCATGACCCTGGAGGACAAGGCTAAGGAAGTCAACCTGAACTCCAACTTCATGATATAGGTTCAAGTCCAAGGACACAACATAGTTGTAAGGCTCACACAGTAACGGAGAGGGTATATATCACGTTACTCCTTACAAGGTCGTCTTAAGCACATGTAACATAATACATGTTACGGTGGAGCTCCCACTCAATGGGCCATGTCATACTCAAACACCGTACGAACACAAGTCCAAGCATCACAAAGTTGCTTGACTCGAGCACTCACTAATGCTCCTAGTTCGGCTACAACAGGCTTAGTACGATTTAGTTGACATATCAAAATGCATACATCATATATGCATTGTTCACCGTACTCGACTCTCCTGAGTCTCATCTCAGTCCATACTGAGGCGACTATTATTATAATCTATTCAGTTATAATATATGTAGCCCATTTTGCAACTTATGCATTCTGCAACTCATGCATTGCTACTCAAGCATCTATAATGGCTACATTAGTCTCATCCTGCCCACTACAAAGTGTCAGGGCGATCACCCGTGTGAGTGGGCTGATCTAAGCCTGTGACATTTATACACATATGTGCCTATAAATATGAACTCATCATAATAATGAAAATAAACATTTCATAAACTTTAACACATAGTCATTGATGTCCATACAATCCCTGTCTGACAAAAAACAGACACAAACTCCTATATAAGTCTGAAACATATCACAGTCTGTCACACTCTATACAGACCTAGACCCCTCACATGAGCCTGGAACACATCCCTAGGAATAGGCTTCGTCAGAGGATCAGCCAGCATCCTGCCGGTGGAGATATGCTGTAGGATAACTTCTCCTTGCTTGACCATGTCTCTAATGAAGTGATATCTGATGTCAATATGCTTGGTCCTTCCATGGTACTTAGGATCCTTAGCATATTGTAATGCTGCCATACTGTCAGAACTGATCTGAATAGCCTCATGTGGAGTAGCAGATATCTCAAATCGCCTCAAGAACCTCCTTAGCCATATAGCCTCCTGGACAGCAGCCGAACAAGCAATATATTCGGCTTCCATGGTGGACAGGGCGGTACAGCTTTGTTTCTTACTGCACCAAGTGACAGCTCCACCTCCAAAAATAAACACATATCCGGTGGTAGATCTACGCTCATCTCTATCACCAGCCCAATCAGAGTCACAAAAACCCTTTAATCTCAAATCTCCACCCTGATAGCATAGGGTGAGATTGGCAGTACCACGAAGGTAACGAAAAATCCTTTTAACTGCAACCCAATGAGCAAGTCCTGGATTACTTTGATATCGGCTAACCAAGCCGACTGCAAAGCAAATGTCAGGGCGAGTACACAACATAGCGTACATCAAGCTCCCTACTGCACTAGCATAGGGGATCCTGCTCATCTTTTCCCTCTCCTCATCAGTTTTAGGGCACTGATCGATGCTTAAAGTACAGCCCTTCTCTATTGGGGTATCAACGGGTTTAGAATAGTGCATTCGGAATCGTTCTAAGACTTTCTCAATATACGTTTCTTGTGACAAACCAAGAAACCTCTTAGCACGATTCCTTAGGATCCTCACTCCCAGCACAAAAATCGCCTCACCCATATCCTTCATCTCAAAGACAGAGGACAGCCACTCCTTAGTGGCATTGATCACACCAATAGAACTCCCAGCAATTAGGATATCATCTACATACAACGCCAAGATCAGAATCCCATCTTCTGATTTCTTAATGTATACACAGTGGTCTTCCTCAATCATATCTAAGCCAATCGATGTAATGGCTTCATGAAACTTGAGGTACCATTGCCTAGATGACTGCTTGAGACCATATATGGATCTTCTAAGGCGGCACACTTTGCCCTCCTGTCCTTTGGTCACAAAGCCCAAGGGTTGATCCATATAGATCTCTTCATCCAAGCATCCATTAAGAAACGCTGTTTTAACATCCATTTGTTGTAGCTCCAAATCTAAATGGGCTACAATAGCTAGGATCAGGCGAATGGAGGCAAATCTCACCACAGGAGAAAATGTCTCCTCAAAATCTATACCCTCCATCTGGGTATAGCCCTTTGCCACTAGACGAGCCTTGTACTTATCAATTGACCCATCAGCCTTACGCTTAATCTTAAGAACCCACTTATTTCCTATAGATTTGCGCCCAGGCGGAAGGTCTACCAAGTCCCACACATGATTCTTGGCCATCGATACCATCTCGTCTTCCATAGCAGCTTGCCACTCACTATGAGCAGGTGAATCGAGCGCCTCTTCAACAGAAGCAGGCTCATCTGGATCCAACGGAGTGCAGAGAAACACATTCCCTTCGATTTCAAAATATCGTCGTGGAATATGACCACGTTTGCTTCTCCGTAACTGTGGATCTGGACCCTGAAGACCGCTCTCAGATGGTGCATCAACCCTCATAGGTGAGCTCCTACTAGGCTCAGCAGATGGTGCATCAACCCTCATAGGTGAGCTCCTACTAGGCTCAGCTTGTGCGCTCCTTCTGTCTGGTGCGACACTCCCACTGGGCCTAGCATTCCCACTATCTGTGGCGATCTCTGAGATAGGTGGAAAATCTCCTCCCTCGCCAGAGATAGTGGGAAGGTCCTCCTGTAACTCATACAGGGACAGGTCCTTTCTAATTTCACCAATACTCGGGAATTCATTCTCTAGAAAATCCACGTCTCTGGACTCCACTTCAGTCAACCCTCCATCAGGATGTGCTCCATACATCACGTAACCCTTCGAATTCTCAGGGTACCGGATGAACACCTTTTTGCTGGCTTTAGGACCCAGCTTTCCCAACTTATGGGAGGCATTGTGAACAAATCCTGCTGAGCCCCAAGGGCGCAAATGATCCACAGAGGGTCGCATGCTATGCCATAGCTCATATGGAGTGGAGGATACCGTTTTACTAGGTACACGGTTAAGGATGTAGGCAGCAGTCAACAACGCATCGCCCCAGAAACTAATCGGAAGATTTGCTTGCGCCATCATCGACCTAACCATGTCTAGTAAAGTCCTGTTGCGACGCTCGGCAACACCATTCTGTTGCGGTGTCCCAGGAATGGTAAGCTGCCTGCGTATCCCCTTTTCCTCACAGAGCCGCTGGAATTGCTCAGATAGATATTCGCGACCTCTATCAGTCCGGAGAGTCTTCAAAGACCTCTCCTTTTGATTTTCTACCTCAGCTAAAAATCGTCTGAAACAATTCAGCGCTTCATAGCGGTGGGAAATCAGGTATACATACCCGAATCGCGAAAAATCATCTATAAATGTGAGGAAATAGGAAGCGCCATGTCGCGCCTTGACACTCATGGGTCCACAGATATCAGAGTGAACTAGCTCTAATGGATGAGAGGCCCTAGAAGCCTTACCAAAAGGCTTTCTTGTTGCCTTTCCTGCTAGACAAGACTCACACACAGGTAGACTTATCTTGGTAAGAGGGCCCAATAGCCCAGCTTTAGCCATTCTTTCCATCCGATCTTGGCCCACATGACCAAGTCGGGCATGCCACAGAAAACTATCATTGGCAGGAATAGAAGCACAAGAGAAAGAGGGATAATAAGCACTCATTTCAACATCCAGTCTAAAGAAACCTTGTGACAAATATCCACAAAAAGATAAAACACCATCAAGATAGACTGACATACAGTCACCAGAAAAATTAAAAGTGTAACCAAGTGTCAACAGGGCAAGAACAGAACAAAGATTACACCGGATAGTTGGAACATACAAAACGTCATGTAGGATCAACACATGTCCACCACGAAGCGTAACACGATATGCTCCTACTCCCAAAACCTGCTCACGCAGACCATTCCCAAGCATGACAAACTGGGTATTGACAGGTATCCGGTGAAAATCCACAAACCCAGCTCGATCTCGCACTATATGTTTGTTCGCTCCCGAATCTACAATCCAATCGGGGAGAGTGTCAGCAACTAATGCATATGAACAAACATAGAGAGAGCTTAATATGGAGCTTACCTTCTTTGGCTCAGTGCAATCACGAGCAAAGTGGCCTTTTGCTCCACAGTTGTAGCACTTAATCTTTGTCACATCTCTCTTGCCCCTCGACGTCCTCTCTTAGGTTTGGCCACATTTTTCCTTTATATCCCTGAGCACTTCTGTTACGTGCCTTTACCTTCTGTTTGTTCTTGGGCCTCGAAGACCCATCAGTAACCACATAGGCCGAAGGAAGGGAAGTCTCAATTCGATCAGCCTCTAGCTCAAGGTGACGAGCAATATCCTCAAAAGTCTTGATGTGCTCACTATGAGTCATCAAGAGCTTCATCTGACTCCACTGAGGGTCAGGTAGTGAACGAATCACTGCTAGGACCTGTTGCTCATCAGTAAGTTCAACTCCAGCAGCCTTCATATCCCTAATCATGTTTCCCATCACACGAAGGTGGGTCGACATGGAATGATCGGGATCCTTGACATACTGAATGAATCTAAGGTTCAAGGCACGTAGCCTTGTCGCCGAAGTTTGACCAAACCTTATCTTGAGCTGGTTCCACATATCCTGAGCAGTCTGGCAATGCTCAAAATTGCCAATAAGATCATTGTGCATGCTGCTCAACATAGTAAAGCGTGCACAACGATCTTTCTTGACCCAATTGTCATAGGCTTCCCGATCAAGGCGATGTTGCTCAGTAGTGCCAGGCGCTGGTGGTGTCATACAAGTTGTCAGGGTTTCCAAGACTTCTAAGTCATTCAGCAGGTATTGGATTTTCCTATGCCACATGTCATAGTTTTGTCCATCTAGCTTCTCACCTTTGTTGAGATCAGCAATAACAGATTTGGAGGCCATCACTCTCTGTTGGTCAAGCAAGGTATGGACATCAGGCACATATGTTACTGTTAGTGAGGAAAAAAATCAGATTTCAAATGTTCTATCTTATGAATGAGATCGAAAATTTTGCTATGCTCATAATCATCACTCATTCAATAAGATGGAACACAGAATCTGATAAGTTTCCATAGAACATATCTATGTAATCCACTTTTTAAATTTTGGAACAAATCCGCATGTCAACTAAAAAACAACATATATTCTTTATGCACCAAGCATAAATATACATGCAGAAGACAAACACCCCTAATGCATAAATTAGTATATTATGCCAAGCAGAAAAAAAATGCATAAAACACATTTATACACTAGGCATAAATAAATTTATACACTAAGCATAAATAAATTATGCATACAGAAATATTTATCGGAAATAAATATGATTGTAACTGTGCATAAAAAACTGCAATTGGGGTGCATATAGACGCTCTCAGGGACAAGGGAGAGTCCCATTCGTGGCAGCTGGGTGATGTTACATTCTTTAATGAAGATTAACTTAGTGCATCACAATTACTAAGCTGTAAGCTGGGCCCATCCACGGCAGGTAGGTGGGGCCAGAATGGGTCGGATTTGCGTCTAGCTGGCTTTGGTTTGATTTTTCTGCATATTTATTGTTCTCTGTGTGTGTGCGCTGCGGCTCCCTTGGCCGCGAGACCAAAAGTTCTTGGAAAAACGAAAGCAGTCCGCACGTTAAAAAGTGGATGGCCTTTCGGATTCTTTAATGGGAGGAAAAACGATACTCTTGGAAGGACAAAATGAATTTGATTCATTAAATCTCTCGATCCTTTCTTTCCAACGAAGGAAGGAATGGAAAACCTTTGATTCATTAAATCTCGTAACTCAGCGCGAGAGGTTTGGACGCCTGTTCTCCGAAAAACATGCAAGCAGTGCTTTTTATCCTTTTTTTTTTGTGTTGCAGAATCGTAGAGCGCCAGCTGTGGAATCAAAGGCTTAGGAGATAGGCAGCGCGCAACCATCGTTGCCAGCTCCTCCGCCTTCCTCACATCGGCCACCGTTCAAAGTATGGTGACGACCAAAACTCTGATACCAATTGAAGGTACCGTTGAAGGTGCCAAAGATAAAGGACATACCTCAATATTGGCAGCAGCGGAAACAGCAGCGGAAACGGGATCGTCGGCCGTCGAGGGCTACCAGAGTCCTCAATGCATCCACACCCCTAAGCCGCGGTGCCGTAGGAAAGAGGAGGAAGAGCCTTTGTGTCCTTCTCTCAGAACACCTTTCCTCTCCGAAGACTTCTCTCACAGAAGACACCTTCGGTCTCACATTTTAAAGAGGGCTCACACAGACGGATAAGCCCGAGGCTTATCTTCCGAAGAGTCTGCTCCTATT
>UESW01003048.1:0-46691 GCA_900491605.1 Calamus simplicifolius | reverse complement strand
CCCTAGCTAAACCTCGCCTCCGAGTCTCTTACCGGCCGAATCCCGACGGAACAGCGGCGGCTCCTCGCGGCCATTTATCCGGTGGCGCTGGGCGCTTCGATCCGTCGAAACTGTCGCCGGGAGCCGAGCTCTCCGGCGTGGCAGCGGGTGGAGAGGGCGGATCGTTTGTTCCAGGAAATTGATCGATTAAGCTCCCGCAGTTCCACGTCCCCGGCCGGAATCGGTGCGGCTTCTTCGCCCCGCCCGTGCCTTTTGTTTTTTTTCTGAGGAAACAAATCGAGAGGGGTAGAGAGCGAGGGAGAGAGAGGGACGAAGCAAAACCCTAGCTAAACCTCGCCTCCGAGTCTCTTACCGGCCGAATCCCGACAGAACAACGGCGGCTCCTCGCGGCCATTTTATCCGGTGGCGCTGGGCGCTTCGATCCAGTCCAAACTGTCGCCGGGAGTCGAGCTCTCCGGCGTGGCAGCGGGTGGAGGGCGGATCTTGACCCGTTTGTTCCAAGAGATTGATCGATTAAGCTCCCGTAGTTCCACCGTCTCCGGCTGGAATCGTGCGGCTTCTTCGCCCCGCCCGTGTTCTTTTTTATTATTGCATTATTAATAGAATGTTAAATAAATTTGAGTTTTAATTAATTGAATCTGTAATAAGCCGTTTTGAGGTTTTGGCTGCGGGTTGATTGGTGAAGAGGAGTAAGTTTAGTCCGCATAGGAAAGGACGTACTCGCTGGACTTTCTTGCCACGGGTGAGGGATGGGCTATACGGCGCTTCGCCGATAAATAGTGCTGATGTGACGTTTTTATTGTGAAGGAAAAAAAAAAAAGAATTTGATGGCAAGAGGCTTATGCCACTGCCGCC
Organism: Calamus simplicifolius; assembly: GCA_900491605.1. NCBI lineage: Eukaryota > Viridiplantae > Streptophyta > Magnoliopsida > Arecales > Arecaceae > Calamus > Calamus simplicifolius. Next base: position 45,836 of record UESW01003048.1, on the reverse strand, counting down.
GTAGGCTTTACTGAGAGAAAATGATAGTGATGTGATGGGAGCGGCTGAAGACGCGAAGGTATGGTAAGGTTCAAAAAGGCAAGGTTACTGAAGTGTTTCAGAGAAAAAAAAAAAACTCTTATTTAAAGATATTAAAGCTTAAGAAAGAGGTTAATGGTACATAAATGCTTTTTTTTCATTGATTTTTTATTAATTTTTTTATTTTATTCTTTAATTTAATTTCTTTGGTGATATATTGCAGTTTATCTTAACAAGTAAGATTGTCATTCTTTATGTGTCTGAATTGATAATTACATCCTTATGTAAAATTATTGTTGAGAGGAGTACTTTACATCTGGAAACCTTAAACTTTTGATAACTTAGTTTGAAGGCTAACCTAAAGAGTGTCTTGATAGCACATGGAAAGTAAGAAGATATTGTGACTTGCTAACTGTTCTACTTGTCCTCAAATGCCGAATAATTCTTTTGCATATATTGATCATCTTTGGAGTTGAGAGATGAGATTGTAGTAACCGATCTAAATTTGGATTTATCATCATAAGTATTGTAATCAATACTTTTATTGAACATGCGTGTAGTTTAGCTTGATGTGAAAATTTCATAATACTTTCTATTTACCAAGATGATGACTTCCTTGATGAAGTTGTGTGAGAAAAGCAAGATATTTTAGTTCAAAAACTTAAAATATACTTTAAACTCTGTCCAAATTTAGCTTGGGCCATTCTTGACATTCAATATGTTGTTTGTATGGACTTGCAGGTCATTGTTGCATTTGATGCACAGCATATGTTTTTTTATGAAACCCAGGCAATAGAAAGATCTTTGATGTAGGAAAAAAATCATGACACAGGATGGGAATGATGTTGGAAACATGTTGGAAGCAAGGAGAAATCCATCTATTTATGATACTAATATCTTTAATTTTAATCACCACTAGCTATACATTGTAACTTTGTGATAAATCTTTTCATTACCATATAAGGCTAGAAAAAGTGAAAAAGTTGTTGGTTCTAGTGTCTAAGCATTTGGTAACTATCAATTGATTTCTATGGGAAGATGTATGTATACCTTGGAGATGGAGCACCAACCTAATTTGATGATGCTCACTTCGTTTCTGCATAGATGCCCTTTTAAGTTAATTGTTATGACATAATGAGGATGAGATGTTGAAATGGTCTTTCAATAGCTAAGTTTACATAGGGTGGACATGATGAAATTTTACGTTACCATAACAAGACCACATATCAGCTGCTATTAAAGTTCTTGATTTAGAAGGTAAGCAAATAAAGGCAATAAGATTTAGGTTTAGTTATACAAAGATTGTATATGCATCCCCACTTAACTAGCCAATCCATCATTTTATTTGCCAATCTATTACATGTTGAAATGAGTGTTTTGATTGATAAACTTTTGCATTTTTCCCGTGAGTAGGGCTGCATATAGATTTGGTTAACCCGTGACTTTACCTAGATCTTGACCATTTTTTATCTATCCAGATCCATGGTTGGTTGGGTTAAAAAATTGGTTTCGGTCTAAATCTAGGTTTGGTTTAGATCTTGTATTTCTCTCCCACCTGATCTGACTGCTATATCATTAGGTCGAGTTCAGATCAATAAGAAATGGGCCCAACCCATCAGAACCTAGTTGAGCCTGCTCAAAAAATCTGAACCGTATGAGCCTTTTATCCTCTACTCTAAGTATCTTTTGTAGTTGATCTCTAATTTAAACTAATTTCCCTTCGTTCATCTTAAGAGCCAGATTTCTCATCTATTTTTCACTTAGTTATATTTAAACATTCATAATATGTTGTTTGTTTTGATGTATCCATAGCCTCAGTTATATCAATTTTTTTTTTTGAAGAATTGTAGTTATAAACTTAAGAATGTTCAATTACTTGGATGAAATTTTGAATGAAAATTTAAGTTTTTATGGGTTCTTTTAGTTTTATGTAATATTTAGTGAATTTACGACTCAAAACTGAGTAGGATGGAGGAAAAAGATTCATGTAGTGATCATAATTAGTTTGGGATTAAGGCTTTATTGTTATTATCGCCGTTTTAAATTTATATTTAATTATTTATTGTTAGGTTTTAGCTATAAAGAATAATTAGATGTTTAACTTGAATTGCAAATTCAACCCACACTAGTTTTAACTTGAAACCAAACATTTTGGATTAGGTCTAGGTCATACTTGACCTTGACCCAACACAAATGATCAGATGGACCAAAAATCTTTTTCATGGATCTGACTTAACCCAACCTTATTAGCTAATGAGTTGGGTTTGGGCTCAACACCATGACCCAAATATGAAATACATGGGAAAGAAAAAGAAAAAAACAAAATTATTCTTGGATTTCTCCCATAATGAGCACAGTGATAACTCTCCAGGAATTTATAGAAGGAAAATAAAGATAAAAAATTCTCCCATACAGGGATAACTTTCTGATGTTATCTCTGAAACTTTAGTTGTCATTTTAGCCAACCTCTGTCTTTGGGGTTTTGGATTAACATCTTTTGGATATTATTTGACCATATTTGGCATGAAGATGTGTAGATAGGATTAGGTTTATCAATGTTATACTTTGCTTTTGTTGCTCATGTAAGTTAATTGAAGGGCTAGGTTTAGTTTGATTAAATCGATTGTTTAGATCATGGTTAAATATTTATCAAGGTTCTATGTGATTGTACAAATAGGTTTGCTTTGAAAATTGTAATATAGTTTGCACTAAGTTAATGAGGTTGACTCCAACTCTAAGGAGGCATGTTTAAAGTGAGATTTGAGAAGTCTGAAGGGGCACAGAAATATTCATAGGAATGGATAGGAAGTGGAGATGCTGGCTGTCATGATTTTCAAACTCATGTCATATAGAAAATCTTATACACACCAAAAACTTACAAGATATTTTTCATTTAGTTAATGACTTGCGATAAGTGTTTCAATGCATGATCATTAAGACACAAGATGTGAAGACATAGATTAATCTTATTCAAAAGAATGCTATTACAAAAGTCAAAAAATAGATAATGTTTTCTAATCTTATTACTATGGAACCAAATTCGAAAGAATGTTGATTTCTAAACCCAAATTGAACCAAGTAAAGGAGCAATGGATTGGGTTACATAGTTTGAGTTTGAAATTTATTTCCTTTCGACAACAAGTCATTGTAAACTATATTTATAAATTATAAGGGCAAGGGTGATGCAGGACCGATTCACATGCAAGTAATTTTTTTTTCATTGATTAATAATTGTAGTTGATTATTCTCCCAAAGTAATAGCCTAATAGGGATTCAGAAAAATTCACAGTAAATCCGCATGCGAAACAGTTCCTAAAAATAAGAAAAAGGACCGCCAAGGCTAAGAAGCCCCAGTAGGGCTTGCTTTCCTACAATAAAGTTACTAGTAGATTAGAGGGGTGTACCTGGCAAGAGGGGAAGATCAAAGTGTTGAAGGGGTTGCTTTGCCTGGCGGATGCGCCCTAGATGACCAAGCCTTGAGCCCATGGATCTGCGGCCAAGTATCCGCTGACCTGGATGACGATCACCTTGAATCCTTGGATTCGTGGCTACTGAGGGATCTGCAAGATCACCATACAAGGGTTAAGAATAATAGAGAAAATTTAGAATAGAGGCAAAGAGATAAGGAAGGAGTAGAGAAAAGGGGAGGCCGGCCAAGGGCTCTTGGGCGTCCACTATTGGAAGACAAAGGTGGCGGCCAGGGTTTCTCCTGGAGACTTGGGATGTTGGCACGCATAGGAGAAGGGAAACAAGAGCACTAGAGATCCAATTAACAAAAATCACAATAACTCAAAACTTGGATTGATTGATTAATAATAAAAGATACATCATTCATACAAGAGGGTCTCTTTTATAGAGCAAGAGACTTGGGGCCCAAGAAAATACAGATATGAAAAGAGAGAAAAGAAAAAAAGGCGGCCTAATCAAATTTGGCATGAAATCTGCAGCGTCCAGATGAGGAAGGTGATCTTCTAGATGCAATCAGCGGTAGCTGGATTCGGCATGAAATCTGTGTCGTCCAGATGAAGCAGGTGATCTTCTAGATATGATTGAGATGCAATCAGCGGCAGCTTAATTTGGCATGAAATCTGCAGCTTCCAGATGAGGAAGGTGATCTTCTAGATGCAGTCAGCGACAGCTAGATTCGGCATAAAATCTGTGGCATCCAGATGAGGCAGGTGATCTTCTAGTATGATTGAGATGCAATCAGCGGCAACTTAATTTGGCATGAAATCGGCATCGGCCAGATGAGGAAAATGATCATCCAGATCAGAAAGGTTGCTTGCTCGCTAGGTGGCATATGGGCTGCTTGAAGTAGGTGTGGCACCAGCCCTGTCTGAATGTGATGGCCTTGTCTTCTGCTCCAATACTGATGTCTCCTCTTGTAAGTTGATGAACTTACTACAGGACTCACATTAAAAAAACTGAACTGGATATGACTCAATTTAGAATAAAATGAACTGGATGGGACTCAAAATAAACTAAATTTTATTTCCCAACTCAAGACTTAAATCATAACTAATCAGATATCCAAAGAGAGTTAAGAATCCTCTGCTTGATCTTAGTACCCACACCAAAGGGCCTTTAAGGAGAGTAGTGGAAATTTTACTTCATTCTTCCTTATCATTGAATTTAATGCCATTAAGAGGTGAGGCGCATGTCCATTTGGTATTTCTTTCTTTCTTTATAGATATTGCAAAGTAAGGAAAATGTACAATAAATCAAGAAAATAAAAAAATGGCATGACATAATTCTGAGTGTATTATAATCCATAGTTAATCTAGACCGATTACATTGGCACCTTTTTTATTATGATGCTGCAAACACCTTTTCTATTTTATTCCTTTTATTGCTAAAATATGCGAAGATCAACATTATATTGAATGTGATTGCTTATATTTTTCCTTTGCATATCAATCATTGCGAGCTGCCTTCTGCGGTTTGACATGATGTATCATGTTTATTTATTCTGGCTACACATTTATGTTTTTGTATCTGATTTCTTGGTTCTTCAATATCATTGCAATATGCTTGCCGAGAAGTGTTTCCAGTGTCATGTCTAATTGCTTGCGTCTACATCCGGAAGCTGTTTAGTTCATTTAGGAGCTGCTTCATCGTTCTTGATATTCCTTTCTTATGCTTCTGAGCTCTTCATCCATTGAAGACAACTTTTTAATCATTGTGACTTTATTCTTATGATATGTAGTTGGACTATAATTTTCATTAGCATTTATACTTGATTTTGATTCCTTCCATTTGTTTCTGTTTGGTGTAACAATTTTGTTAACCCTATTTTTTTATTAACAGCTTCATGAATACCAATATAATATGGGACTTTTGCTAATTGAGAAAAAGGAATGGACTTCTAAATATGAAGAAATCAGACAAGGATTTGCAGAAGCAGAGGGGATTCTAAAGTGGGAACAGGCTGCACACGGGATAGCTGTATCAGAATATGAAAAGCAAAAGAAAAACCTACAGAAGGCCTTGGAGGTTGAGAAGCAGTGTGTTGCAGATGTACGTTTGCAGTAGTTATTATTATTATTATTATTTTTCATTGATTTATTATTGGTATCTAGAGTTATAAAGTCAATTATTTAGCCATAATTAATCAAAGTGTATCTTAGCTCCATCACTGCATTATGGTGTATTTGGAATATCATGATATTATATTTTTAATTTTACACTCATAACGGTTTGTCATCTTCTATGGCATGTCACCTTTCTTTGCTTAATCGCATGGTTAATCGTCTCTACTCTTAGAAATATATCGAATAATGCTTCTTAGCCTTAAAGACTTCCGGAAGTCAACTTGTTTTAAAGAAAGATTTTTTAAAATTTTCACTAAACTTTTTGTTGAATGTCCTCACTTCTCTGTAACAAGTTGACCTTCGGAGGTTAACAAGACTAGTTTGAAAAGTTGACCTTCAAAGTCGGTTAAGAAGTATTATTCGATATGTTTCTAAGAGTAGAGACGATTAACCATGCGATTAAGCAAAGAAAGGAGACATGCCATAGAAGATGACAACAGTTATGACTGTAAAATTGAAATATAATACCATGATATTCCAAATACACCATAATGCAGGGATGAAGCTAAGATACACTTTGATTAATTATGACTAAATAATTAACTTTATAACTCTAGATACCAATAATAAATCAGTGAAAATAATAAAAATAACTACTGCTGATGTACATCTGCAACACACTGCTTCTCAACCTCCAAGGTCTTTGCAGGTTTTCCTTTTGCTTTTCATATTCCGATACAGCTATCCCGTGCGCAGCCTGTTCCCGCTTTAGAATCTCCTCTACTTCTGCAAATCCTTGTCTGATTTCTTCATATTTAGAAGTCCATTCCTTTTTCTCAATTAGTAAAAGTCCCATATTATATTGGTATCCATGAAGCTGTTAATAAAAAATAGGGTTAACAAAATTGTTACACCAAACAGAAACAAAATGGAAGGAATCAAAATCAAGTATAAATGCTAATGAAAATTATAGTCCAACTACAGTTCATAAGAACAAAGTCACAATGATTAAAAAGTTATCTTCAACGGATGAAGAGCTCAGAAGCATAAGAAAGGAACATCAAGAACGATGAAGCAGCTCCTAAATGAACTAAACAGCTTCCGGATGTAGACGCAAGCAATTAGACATGACAATGGAAACACTTCTAGGCAAGCATATTGCAATGATATTGAAGAACCAAGAAATCAGACACAAAAACATAATATGTAGCCAGAACAAATAAACATGATACATCATGTCAAACCGCAGAAGGCAGCTTGCAATGATTGATATGCAAAGGAAAAATATAAGCAATCACATTCATATAATGTTGATCTTCCCATATTTTAGCAATAAAAGGAATAAAATAGAAAAGGTGTTTGCAGCATAATAATAAAAAAGGTGCCAATGTAATCAGTCTAGATTAACTATGGATTATAATACACTCAGAATTATGTCGTGCCATTTTTTTTATTTTCTTGATTTATTGTACATTTTCCCTTACTTTGCAATATCTATAAAGAAAGAAAGAAATTTCAAATGGACATGCGCCTCACCTCTTAATGGCATTAAATTCAATGATAAGGAAGATTGAAGTAAAATTTCTACTACTCTCCTCAAAGGCCCTTTGGTGCAGGCACCAGGATCAAGCAAAGGATTCTTAACCCTTTGTGATATCTGATTAGTTATGATTCAAGTCTGGAGTTGAAAAATAAAGTTTAGTTTATTTTGAGTCTCATCCAGTTCATTTTATTCTAAATTGAGTTCTATCCAGTTTAGTTTATTTTAATGTGAGTCCTGTAGTAAGTTCATCAACTTATAAGAGGAGACATCAGTATTGGAGCAGAAGACAAGGCCATCACAGTCAGACAGGGCAGCTGCTAAATTCAAGTTGGTGCTACACCTACTTCAAGCAGCCCACATGCCACCTAGCAGAGCAAGCAACCTTCCCGATCTGGATAATCATTTTTCTCATCTGGCCGATGCTGATTTCTGCCAAATTAAGCTGCCGCTGATTGCATCTCAATCATATCTAGAAGATCACCTGCCTCGTCTGGATGCCATAGATTTCATGCCGAATCCAGCTCGCTGATTGCATCTATAAGATCACCTTCCTCATTTGGAAGCTGCAGATTTCATGCCAAATTAAGCTGCCGCTGATTGTATCTCAATCATATGTAGAAGATCACCTGCTTCATCTGGACTACACAGATTTCATGCTGAATCCAGCTGCCGCTGATTGCATCTAGAATATCACCTTCCTCATCTGGACGCTGCAGATTTCATGCCAAATTTGATTAGGGCCCCTTTTTTTTCTTTTCTCTCTTTTCATATCTGTATTTTCTTGGGCCCCAAGTCTCTTGCTTTATAAAAGAGACCCTCTTGTATAATGATGTATCTTTTATTATTAATCAATCAATCCAAGTTTTGAGTTATTGTGATTTTGTTAATTGGTTCTCTGGTGCTCTTGTTTCCCTCCTCCTGCGCGTTCCAACATCCCAAGTCTCCAGGAGAAACCCTGGCCGCCACCTTTGTCTTCCAATAGTGGATGCCCAAGAGCCCTTGGTCGGCCTCCCCTTTTCTCTACTCCTTCATTGTCTCTTTGCCTCTATTCTAAATTTTTTCTATTATTCTTTAACCCTTGTATGGTGATCTTGCAGATCCCTCAGTAGCCACGAATCCAGGATTCAAGGTGATCGTCATCCAGGTCAGCGGATACTTGGCCGCAGATCCAGGAGCTCAAGGCTTGGTCATATAGGGTATATCCGCCAGGCATAGCAACCCCTTCAACACTTTGATCTTCCCTCTCTTGCAGGTACACCCCTCTAATCTACTAGTAACTTTATTGAAGGAGAGCAAGCCCTACCGGGGCTTCTTAGCCTCGGCAGTCCTTTTTTCTTATTTTTTAGGAACTATTTTGCGTGCGGATTTACTGTGAATTTTTTTGAATCCCACATAGGCTATTACTTTGGAAGAATAATCAACTGCAATTATTAATCATTAAAAAAATTTACTTGCATGCGAATCGGTCCTGCATCAGTTTGATATCAGAGCATAGTTGGGGCTTAATTTTAAGTCACGTCTATTACTTTGGAAGAATAATCAAATGCAATTATTAATCATTAAAAAAATTTACTTGCATGCGAATCGGTCCTGCATCAGTTTGATATCAGAGCATAGTTGGGGCTTAATTTTAAGTCACGTTATTAGTATATCATCTGTTAATTAAATTATTTCTGCCTGCATACATATCAAAAAATTACAAAATTTATTTCTCTAGATTCATTATAATTTAAAGTATTTTTTATTATTTTTTAAAATTTAATTCAATCTGTGAATTAATTGCATGCCTGATTACTCATAAAAAATGTAAAAATTCTTGAGATTTTGTTAATTTTTTAAGGATTTAATTCGATCTGGAAAAAAAATTCTGAGATTTATTGCTATTTACAGATTTTGGATTAGGTTTGTATTTTACATGTCATTCATCTGCATTAAATTACTCTTAAGGGCTTTCATTGATGTCAGATAAGGGAGGGATTGAGACCCCTTCCTTGGCCCAAAACAACCACCCATGCATTCCGATCCCAAGCCTCTAATCTAAAACTGAGTAGCAACTTAATTGACATTTGCCCTAGAGGGCTAGGGACACCAACAGTCGGTTTAGTGTACTGGAGGAGACTAGTACAAATCAATCTGGCGTGTGCTCTGAAATTGGTGTCTAGAAGGGAGGTCAAATGTCAAACGACTTAAGCGGAGTGTTGGGGTTATTCTAATTAGGCACTTGCAATTTGCGGGACGAGCCTCCCCCCTTTCCACCTATCCCAACTGGCCAATTGAAGAGTTACTGTTAGATTAGCTTGCATTAAGCCAAATCCTTTACTCTGGATGACTAGGTCTAGCATACCATAGTCCGAGTCAGTCTGAGTCTTGTATGCTTGATTGTGCTTGCATGTGCACTAGATCAGGAGCATCTTTTCATCCGTCACTACCTCCATTACAGGTTGAACCCATGGCTAATCAAAGCATTGATGATCACTTAAGGATCATCACTGAACAACTAGCCCAAATGAACCAAGACATCAAGCAATCTGAGGCTAGATTAGGGTCCAGGTTCGAACAAGTCGAAACTAGGTTGGGCATCCTACAAGAAGCCTATGAGCCCCACACTGAGTCTGATCATGAGACCTCACCTCATCCTAGGAGAGCCCAACAGCCTGACCTCTACATAAGGCCAAACCCTAGGAGACCAATTCGACCTGATCCAGTCCTAAATGTCCTCCCTAGGAGACCCAATCATAAGGCAGTAGACCAAGAAGAAAGAGCCCTTAGAAGTGTTAGACTTGAAGCACCTACTTTCGATGGCTCTATGGACCCTAAGGACTACCTAGATTGAGAGGAAGGGATGGACCAGTACTTTGACTGGTATGACATGTCTGAAGAGCGTAAGTTTAAGTTTGCCAAGCTCAAGTTAGTACGACAGGCTAGGTTATCCTGGGCCACTTTAGAGCGAAGGCAATTATTAGAGAGAAGAGACCTCATAGTCACCTGGCACCATGAAGGCTAGACTTAGGTCCAATTATGTCCCCACATCATATGAACAGAGCCTATTGGACCAGTGGCAGGGATTAATTCAGGGTAGTAAAACTGTGAATGAATACATTGCTACATTCCAAGAGTATACCATGAGGTGTAATATCGTTCAGTCTGAGGAAGTCACCCTATCCAAGTTTAGGTATGGCCTGAGAGCAGATATTCAAAGAGAAATCTACCTAAGAAGGGTACACGATTTAGAAGAAGCTTATAAAGTTGCTAGGGATTATGAACGTTTTCAGAGAGGGCCACCCTATCGTAGATCGGAGGCTACCAAGAGCCCTAGCCCATATCCAGGATCTAGCCAGGCCTATCCTAGTCGTCCCAGACCTACCCAGTACTCAGACCCCCGCCAGACTTTCCTGAGTCGACCCAACACTAGCCGACCCAGTACAAGCCAAACTGAGTTGAGTCGACCCCAGAATAGTACCCCTATACCCCAGAGAGAGGAGAAGGGCAAATCTGTAGAGGTCCAAAGAAATTTCAACCCCCAGATCAAATGCTTTAGATGCAACAAACCGGGACATATAATCAGCCAGTGCCCAGTCAGATCCCTTCATATAGATGAGTTACCTGAGACTGAATCCGAGTCCCTAGTTGAGCATGAGGGAGAGGTCTATGAGGCTAATACCCATCTGATAGATGAGTACGATGGAGAGGAGGAAACATTTGAGTCTAAAGACCTATTGGTTAGATGTATCTTGATCCAGACTCAAACTAAGGACCAGAAAGATTGGCGTAGGACTAACATCCTACAGACTTTTGTTAAGATAGGGGATAAGGTGCTCAAGATCATAGTGGATAGCGGGAGTTGTGTCAATGCCGTCTCTACCAATACAGTTAAGTCATTAGGATTGACCATAGTTCCCCATCCTAGTCCCTATAAGGTCTCGTGGTAGATTCCACCTCTATCCCAATCAAGTCCAGATGCCAAATACTAATCAAATTGCAAAATTATGAGGAAAAGGTCTGGTGCGATGTAATTCCTATAGGTGTTAGTAGTTATATTAGGTCGACCTTGGCTTTACGATCACGATGCCACCTTGTTTGGTCGATCCAACATCTGCTCTTTTAAACACAATGGGAACAAGTATGTGATACATCCAACTCCACCTAGGGACCCAATCAAGAAAGGATCTAGCAACCTTAAGGATAGCAAGCCAAGAGTTAATCTGATTAAAGCTAAGGAATTAGAAAAGGACATCACTAAGGGTAATCCTATTTGGATTTTGACCACTAAAGAGATCCATGAATCAGTCCAAAAGGAACAACCCCTAGAAGTAATTGAGATCCTAGAGGAGTTTAAGGATGTCTTCCCTGAAGAATTGCCTGATCAGTTACCACCCCTGAGAAACATCCAACATGCCATTGACCTGATCTCAGGATCCACCCTCCCAAACCTTCCCCATTATAGGATGAACCCCACTGAGCATCAAGAACTACAAAAACAAGTGGAGAATTACTTAGGAAAGGTTTCATTAGGGAGAGCTTAAGTCCTTGTGCAGTTCCTGCACTATTAACCCCTAAGAAGGATGGTACCTGTAGAATATGCATGGACAGTAGGACCATCAATAAAATCACTATCAAGTATAGGTTCTCTATCCCCAGACTAGACGACATGTTGGACATGATGGCGGGTGCCACTATCTTTTCCAAAATAGACCTTAAGAGTGGCTACCATCAGGTTAGAATTAGATCAGGGGATGAGTGGAAGACTGCATTTAAGACTAGAGATGGTCTGTTTGAGTGGGTCGTGATGCCTTTTGGGCTGTCAAACGCACCTAGCACATTCATGAGAATCATGACCCAGGTCCTGAAAGAGTACACGGGAAAATTCTTAGTGGTCTATTTTGATGATATATTAATTTATAGCAAGACCAAAGAGGACCATCTTAACCATCTCAGATTAATTTGTCAGACCCTTAGAGAGAATAGCCTATATGCAAACCTTAAGAAGTGTGATTTCATGACGCATAGGGTCATCTTTCTAGGTTTTGTGGTAACCCCAGAAGGTGTTTCAGCAGATCTTGAAAAGGTTAGGTCGGTTGTAGAGTGGCCGGTACCCATGAACGTCCACGATGTCCACAGCTTCCATGGCCTAGCAACCTTTTACAGGAGATTCATTAGGGGATTTAGCACCATCGTCGCACCCATCACTGATTGTATTAGGAAGGATAATTTTGAGTGGACTAAGTCAGCTAATAAGGCCTTCCTAGAGCTTAAGGATAGGATGACTCATGCACCCATACTTAGACTTCCAGACTTTTCTAAGGTGTTTGAAGTTGCGTGCGATGCGTCGGGAGTAGGCATAGGTGGAGTGTTAAGCCAAGAAAATCACCCCATAGCTTTCTTTAGTGAAAAACTAAATGAAGCTAAACTTAGATATTCCACCTATGATAAGGAATTCTATGCGGTAGTACAAAGTATTGGAGACATTACTTACTGCCGCAGGAGTTTGTCTTATTTTCTGATCATGAGGCACTCCGATTTCTGAACTCCCAAAAGAAGTTAAATTCTAGGCATGGCAAATGAGTTGAATACATTCAGGCATACACTTTTGTCCTGAAACACCGTGCCGGTATAGAAAATAAGGTAGCAGACGCCCTAAGCCGTAAGTCTTTGTTGATGAGTACTGTTAGCACCGAAGTTATAGGGTTCGACTGGATAAAAGATGAGTATGAGACCTGTCATGACTTTGGTGAAATTTATAACATCGTTCAGCTAGGGCCATCCAGTACTAGTGGAGATTATACCATCCAGGATGGTTACCTTTTTAGGAGCAATAGACTTTGTATCCCTAGGACGTCACTTAGAGAATTCCTAGTCTGGGAAACGCATGCTGGGGGATTAGCTGGTCATTTTGGAAGAGATAAGACTATTCTAGCGATAGAGGACCAATTTTACTGGCCAGGATTAAAAAGGCTCATTTCCCTGATAATAGTCCGATGTCGAACTTGTGCCGTTGCAAAATAGCAGAAGCAGAACAACGGTCTATATACTCCTTTGCCAATGCCTGATCGTCCTTGGCAAGACCTCAGTATGGACTTCATTTTAGGATTAACTAAAACCCAGAAGAAGCACGACTCCATCTTTGTAGTGGTCGATAAGTTCTCTAAGATGGCTCATTTCATCCCTTGTTCGCAAACCTTTAATGCGTCTAAGGTAGCTCGACTTTTCTTAGACAGTGTGGTCAAGCTCCATGGCCTACCTAAGACCATTGTTTCTGATAGGGATGTTAGGTTCACCAGCTACTTTTGGAAAACGCTATGGCATCTGTTAGGGACCAAACTTAATTTTTCCACAACCTTTCACCCCCAAACAGATGGGCAAACTGAAGTGGTGAACCGTAGTCTAGGAAACCTTCTTAAGTGCCTTGTAGGCGAACACCTAGGGACGTGGGATTTATTACTGCCTCGTGCAGAGTTCGCCTACAATAGCTCAGTGAACAGGTCCACGGGCAAGAGTCCATTTGAGATAGTCCATGGGTACAAGCCTAATCGTCCACTTGATCTAATTCGTTTACCCCTCCTCACACGAGTCTCAGAGTCCGCACAAGCATTTGCACAGCATATCAAAGACTTACATAAGGACATTAGCCAGAAAATAAATCTAAGTAATGAAACTTATAAAAGACTGGCTAACTCCCGAAGAAGAGCCAAAGAGTTCGGTGTAGGGGATTATGTCATGGTTAGGCTTAGGCCTGAACGGTTCCCACCAGGTACCGTTAAGAAACTTCACGCTCGCGGAGCTGGTCCCTTTAAAATAATAGAGAAGGTAGGACCCAATGCCTATGTGCTAGATCTGCCCTTGGATTGGGGCATTAGCTCTACCTTCAATATTGCAGACCTAGTAGAATATAGGGAACCGGCAGCGATTCCTAGTGAGTACTTTGGACCTAACCCTCCTTTCATGAGCGAACCTACCCAAGAGTGTCCACCACCAATTTTACCTAAGCGAGGAGAGCGGATCGAGCATATCCTAGACGATCAAGCCATTACGACCCGAAACGCGGTTATCAACGCTACCTGGTCCGATGGCAGGGTCGCCCCAAATCTGACGATTCATGGATTACTCGAGAGGACTTGCAATACCTTGACCCAGACCTACTAGAGAGATACCAGAGCCAGAATGACCCATACTCGACGGGGTCGAGTTTTTCCCACCCTGGGAGAATTGGTGCGGGCACCAGGATCAAGCAGAGGATTCTTAACCCTCTGTGGATATCTGATTAGTTATGATTCAAGTACTGATGCAGGACCGATTCGCATGCAGTAATTTATTTTTATTATTTTTTTATAATTAATAATTACAGTTGATTATTCTCCCAAAGTAATAGCCTTAGAGGGATTCAGAAAAATTCACAGTAAATCCGCACGCGAAACAGTTCCTAAAAAATAAGGAAGAAGGACCGCCGAGGCTAAGAAGTCCCGGTAGAGCTTGCTCTCCTACAATAAAGTTACTAGTAGATTAGAGCAGTGTACCTGGCAAGAGGGGGAAGATCCAAGTGTTGAAGGGGTTGCTCTATCTGGCGGATGCGCCCTAGATGACCAAGCCTTGAGCCTACGGATCTGCGGCAAAGTATCCGCTGACCTGGATGATGATCACCTTGATCCTGGATTCGTGGCTACTGAGGGATATGCAAGATCACCATATAAGGGTTAAAGAATAATAGAGAAAATTTAGAATAGAGGCAAAGAGACAAGGAATGAGTAGAGAAAAGGGGAGGCCGGCCAAGGGCTCTTGGGCGTTCACTATTGGAAGACAAAGGTGGCGGCCAGGGTTTCTCCTGGAGACTTGGGATGTAGGCACGCACAGGAAGAGGGAAACAAGAGCACCAGAGAACCAATTAACAAAAATCACAATAACTCAAAACTTGGATTGATTGATTAATAATAAAAGATACATCATTCATACAAGAGGGTCTCTTTTATGGAGCAAGAGACTTGGGGCCCAAAAAATACAGATATGGAAAGAGAGAAAAAAAAAAAGGCACCCTAATCAAATTTGGCATGAAATCTGCAGCGTCCAGATGAGGAAGGTGATCTTCTAGATGCTATCAGTGGCAGTTGGATTCGGCATGAAATCTGTGGCGTCCAGATGAGGCAGGTGATCTTCTACATATGATTGAGATGCAATCAACGTCAGCTTAATTTGGCATGAAATCTGCAGAGTCCAGATGAGAAGGTGATCTTCTAGATGCAATAAGCGACAACTGGATTCAGAATGAAATCTGTGGCGTCCAGATGATGAAAATAATCATCCAGATCGGGAAGGTTGCTTGCTCTGCTAGGTGGCATGTGGGCTGCTTAGAGTAGGTGTGGCACCAACTTGAATTTAGTAGCTGCTTTGTCTGACTGTGATGGCCTTGTCTTCTGCTCCAATACTGATGTCTCCTCTTGTAAGCTGATGAACTTACTACAAGACTCACATTAAAATAAACTGAACTGGATAGGACTCAATTTAGAATAAAATGAATTGGACTGGACTCAAAATAAACTAAACTTTATTTCGCAACTCAAGACTTGAATCATAACTAATCAGATATCCACAAAGGGTTAAGAATCCTCTGCTTGATCCTGGTGCCCGCACCAATTCTCCGGGGTGGGAAGAACTCGACCCCATCGAGTATGGGTCATTCTGGCTCTGGTATCTCTCTAGTAGGTCTGGGTCGAGGTGTTGCACGTCCTCTCGAGTAATCCATGAATCGTCAGATTCGGGGCGACCCTACCATCGGACCAGGTAGCGTTGATAACCGGTTCCGGATCGTAATGGCTTAATCATCTAGGATACGCTCGATCCGCTCTCCTCGCTCAGGTAAAATTGGTGGTGGACACTCTTGGGTAGGTTCGCTCATGAAAGGAGGGTTAGGTCCAAAGTACTCACTAGGAATCGCTGCTGGTTCCCTATATTCTACTAGGTCTGCAATATTGAAGGTAGAGCTAATGCCCCAATCCGAGGGCAGATCTAGCACATAGGCATTGGGTCCTACCTTCTCTATTATTTTAAAGGGACCAGATCCGTGAGCGTGAAGTTTCTTAACGGTACTTAGTGGGAACCGTTCAAGCCTAAGCCTAACCATGACATAATCCCCTACACTGAGCTCTTTGGCTCTTCTTCGGAGTTAGCCAGTCTTTTATAAGTTTCATTACTTAGATTTATTTTCTGGCTAATGTCCTTATGTAAGTCTTTGATATGCTGTGCAAATGCTTGTGCGGACTCTGAGACTCATGTGTGGAGGGGTAAAGGAATTAGATCAAGTGGACGATTAGGCTTGTACCCATAGACTATCTCAAATGGACTCTTGCCCGTGGACCTGTTCACTGAGCTATTGTATGAACTCTATACGAGGCAGTAATAAATCCCACATCCCTAGGTATTCGCCTACAAGGCACCTAAAAAGGTTTCCTAGACTATGGTTCACCACTTCAGTTTGCCCATCCATTTGGGGGTGAAAGGCTGTGGAAAAATTAAGTTCGGTCCCTAACAGATGCCATAGCGTTTTTCAAAAGTAGCTGGTGAACCTAACATCCCTATCAGAAACAATGGTCTTAGGTAGGCCATGGAGCTTGACCACGCTGTCTAAAAAAAGTCGGGCTACCCTAGCACTACAATAGAAATTAGTTTTAGTGACGCCAAAATGCATCACTAATGAGTCACTAATTAATAATATTGAGTCGCTAATTAGTTTAGTGACGTAATTAGCGACGCACTCTATTGAGTCGCAATATTGCGACGCATTCAAATGCGTCGCAATATTGCGACGCCAGGTCCTTGCATCGCAATATTTAATAATATTATTTTAGAAATATTAGCGATACAATTTCAGTCGCTAATGCATCGCTAATTAATTTTTTTAAAAAAATATAAAATATTAAAAATTAAAATGGTTAAATTTTCAAAAATATTGATCGAAACACTAATATTGATCGAAACATTCATCATTAAATTTTAAAAATAATTAATATATTAAAATTTTGAAGTTTTCATGTACAAAACATAAAAAGTAAAGAAAAAAATACATCAAGAATCTGCACTATCACGATCACGTGGTGGGAAACCCTGCGACATGCGGCTAACCAAATCCTGCATCTAACGCATCTGCTCTCTTATGTCAGAGAGCTCTTGCTGAAGGCCTTTCGTGCGCTGGTCGAACTCCTGCTGAATCTCCTGCCGAACGTCCTGTCGAACCTCCTTCGTAATAGATCTTCGAATGTCGTATAAACGCTCGGCAGGAATATCGCCAGAATAGCACGAACTGGAGGCCTGATGGGGAAAATATGCAGAAGCTCTAGTGCCCAGACCATAGACCCTGCGGTCTCGCGGCTGGGCACCAACAGCCTCCAAAAATACACGTCGACTCCCCTCTGGTGAGAGTTCAACGGGCGTCCCCCATCAGTGGAGTCGACCTGCGATGCCTGGGACTGAAGCTCCTCGACTCGTGCCTTTGAATTATAAAATCAATAATAAATGAATCAATAAATTTCTCTTAATAAAATTTTAGAAATTAAATAGATACAATATAAAGCTAATTTCTTACCGCAACCTCCCGTGATCGTGTATCGACCCAGGAACCGTCCCTCCTGGTTTGTGTCGCCCTGAATAGACGAAACTCACCAGGATCTCCGCCCTCCTGCTCAGACTACAACAACAAAAAAAATGATATAAATGTAAGTATTTGTAAATAACTAAATTAGTAATTAAATTATTTATGTTTTCTTACCATACGGCGTCTGTGCTCCTGAATCGAAATGGACCCCGCAGTATGGCGGGAGAGACCCGTGCCAGGACCGCCCCTCTCGGATCGGCGGTTCGTGCTGGCTGATGCGGACCTCCTGTGCCAGCCATCAGACTATCACACTTGCTGCCACTCATGCCAAATACCCTCCGGCACATGCACAAGATGCTCATCTGATGCCCTCCAACGATGAAGCATGTCGAAGTATCGGCGTGCCGTAAGAGCATCCCATGCTGCCCTTATGGCATCATGGATGGTAGGGTCCCACGTATACTTT
The DNA here is from genome assembly GCA_900491605.1 of Calamus simplicifolius. Classification (NCBI taxonomy): domain Eukaryota; kingdom Viridiplantae; phylum Streptophyta; class Magnoliopsida; order Arecales; family Arecaceae; genus Calamus; species Calamus simplicifolius. The sequence goes on along the minus strand of UESW01003048.1, from coordinate 27,702 downwards.
TTCTGCATTGAAATAAACAGTTAGTTTTAAAATTTATTAAGATGAAGAAATTTTATATCAATGATAAATTGTATTTAATAAGTTTACCTGAAACTCTAAAAATAAAACTCCCTCGTGACTGCAAATACATGGCGCCAATCGTAGCCACTGGGATCAGCACGCCTCTGAAATATGGAGCTGATCTGGCTCGATACATGATGCTGCTCAATAAATCTGTTAAAAAAATGCAGGTTTATAAGTAATTGACTTAAAAACATAAACATATATTTACAATTAGTATATACTTACAGCCCATGAGCATCCAGTCCAAGAACGGTGCGGCCGATGGTGGAAGAACTCTCAGAGGTATGTGCCGATCGGCTGGAGGATAATACTAATGCAGGATCACCGCCGATGGCTGGAGAGATCGAAGGCTGTGCGATGTGTGGAGATCCGAACTCTCATCTCCAAAGCTCATGGGATTTGATGCGGTAGGGCTACGTCCCTACTCACTCCGTCTGTCGCCGATAGATCTACCTCGGCCCGTCATACTGAAAATACTAAAGATTCATGAATGTAATTACGATTAATGATTGAATATGTAAAAATATAACATTTATAAAAATAAATTGAATTTGAAAAAACCTCTATGTTTAATCGGTGTCATTTGTTTCGTAAAATGTTGGTTCAACATCCGATGCCGTATTGGACCGCGATTCAGTTTCATTATCATCGAAGGAAACCGAACATTTGCATCCGCAATTTCTTGGACATCACCATTTGGATCTCTAAGTGATGTTTCAGGAGCCCTTGTGTCGTCCTCAATTGCATGCATTTCCATCTCATCCTCTTGAAATGCAGGGCACTCGGCTGATTGACTTGATGAACTCTCGTCTAATACGATTGTTGAACGTGGACGATTTTAGAAACAATCCACCAATCTCGCTTGTCGTTGCGCAAACTTGGATATCCGCAATAAAACACTTGCTGAGCTTGGGATGCAAGGATAAATGGTTCATATTTATGCAATCTTCGTCGATGGTTCACTTCAACTAGATTGTAGTGTTATGAACCCTTTTGCCCACAGGAACTGTCGGATCGAACCAATCGCAACGAAATAATACGTTCGTTTCATAGGCCAACCGGGATATTCAACTTCAACCACCTCTATTAACTTTCCGTAATAATCCTGCATATTTGCTGCAACACTTTCTCCTTTAACACACACGCTCCAGTTCTGCATGCCTCTTGAAGCTGCTAGTCGTTCAATCTAAAATTTGTACCCATTAACAAAATAGCTAGTAGAGGTTGTTACGGTCTTCAATGGCCATTGCGATAGACATTTAATGAAAATATTGTCGGTTGTGGACCATGAACCGTTTACCTATAAATTAATAAGCTATTCACAACCAATTCAAAAAATAAAAACCATTATTGAAATTGATTGAGTGATACTACTCACAAATTCATAAAACCAGTAAGCGAACTCCATTTCTAACTTCTGCCCAATGGCAACTTGACTTATGTCGGGATTCATCTATCATTGTCTATCACAATACATCCTTATGGGATACATCCTTATGGGATGATAAGGATTAAAACTTCTGTTAGCAATTAAATATTATGGTATATTGCAATTTAAATTAGAAGTTCCAATTAAGCATTGAAGTATATACTTACTCAATGTATGGATCGACTTCTCTACAGTTCATTAGGATGTAATAATGTGCTGCATTATACTCCATATCGCTAAGATTTCTTGACTTCTGCCCCCCAAATGAATGGCCGATACCTTTAAAAACGATATTCTACCGTCATTAGGTTCTCCTTCATCCACACATACGTCATCGTTACGACCAAGATTTCGCTCCTCGTGCAGACGTGACCCTCAAAGTAATGCGAGGCAAAAGCTGAAACTTCTTCGACCAAGTGTGCATTGCATATAGAACCTTCAACCCTTGCCTTATTACGCACATTATTTTTTAACTTCTTAAGGTACCTATATGTAAAGGTAAGAAAAAAAATAAACCAGTTTTCTCGTAATGAAATAATATTTGAAATGTCAACATGTCTTACTGATATATATATTTACCTCTCGAAAGGATACATCCAGCGATACTGCACAGGACCAGCTATGCTCGCTTCGTATGACAAGTGAACCGGTAAATGCTCCATTGAGTCAAAAAAACTGGGAGGAAATATTTGCTCCAGCTTGCATAAAATAATTGAATTTCCTCCTCAAGCCTTGTCATGGATGCAGAAGTAATGACTACGGCAGATAACTCCTTGAAGAACAAGCTGAGCTCGTCAATGCCTTCCAGACATGGTGCGGAAGCAACTCACGAAAAGCTATAGGCAATAACCGTTGCATGAAAATATGGCAGTCGTGACTCTTCATGCCGAACAACTTGAGCTTATGCATGTCCACACACCTACCGATATTTGAAGCATAACCATCTGGAAATTTTAACCCTCTAACCCAGTTACATAAAACTTCTCGTGAATTTCTATCAAGAGTGTAACAGGCTTTAGGATAGGTCCCGTCGGCACTCCTCCTCAAATCACCTCTTCTGTAATACTGATTAAGTTCTTCTCTTGACTTTGCAGTATCTTTGATTTTTCCCGGAATGTTTAGCACCATGTTAAATATGTTATCAAAGAAATTTTTCTCGATATGCATAACATCCAAGTTGTGCCGGATGAGATTTGTTCTCCAATACAGCAAATCCAAAATATACTCCACTTCTTCCAATTATGTTCTTTACATATACGGCCATTTATTCTATATGCATCTAGTTCCCAAGCATACCTCAACCCTAAATGCTCTATAGTATCAAATATATCCATGCTGGACCTAACCGGTTCGGCGAATTTTGTGACTGCTTTGTTCTTCCGGAAGGCGATCAAATTACGCTTGTAAGGATTATTTGGAGGCAAGAATTTCCTATGATTATCAAACCATGACTGCTTACCACTCTTCAGCAATGTAAATGCATCCGAATCATACATGCAATGAGGGCATGCCAGACGTCCAGCAGTGCTCCAACCAGACAACATTGCATATACCGAGAAGTTACTTATTGTCCACATCAAAGCAGCTCTCATGATGAAATTTTGTTTCATAGAAATGTCGTAGGCTATGACTCCTGTTTCCCACAACATTTTCAATTCGGTCACCAACGGTTGCAGGAAGACATCAATATTTTCCTTTGGATTTGATGGTCCTAGAACCAAAACTATCAAAAACATTGCAGTATCTTTCATGCACTTCCATGGAGGAAGGTTATATACAATCAGTATCACAGGCCAACATGAATACTGTTGCCCCGCTTGACCAAATGGTTGGAAGCTATTGGTACAAAGACATAATCTCACATTCCTTATCTTTAGCGAAATCAGGATGATTTTCATTGAAATGCTTCCAAGCTTTTGAATCTGATGGATGCCGCATTTCATCCTCTTTAGATTTATGTTCGCATGCCATCTCATATCAGCAGTTGTAGCCTTAGATCTGTATAATCTCTGTAGGCGTGGAGTAAGAGAAAGTAATGCATCCTCTTGTAAGGCACACTTTTCCTCCTACTTGTACTAGCTCCCCCTTCGCCGTTTTTGTACCTCGATTGCCCACAAATCTTACACCATCTCAGCTCTAAGTCTTCACCCCAATATATCATACAATTGTTCAAGCAACAATCGATCTTATTAACTGGGAGCCCAAGCCCACGCAACAACTTCTTCGTTGAGTAAAAACTGTCTGCTACAACATTATTATTTGGAAAAATTTCCTTGATTAACCCAGCTACAGAATTGAATGCCTTTTCTGATAATCGATGTTCTGCCTTAATATTCAATAACCGAGCAGCCGTAGACAACTGGGAATGACCTTCACAACCAGGATACAATTCTTGATTTGCAGCATGCAACATATCATAAAATTGTTGTGCATCTGGATTTGGTTCTTCCATAAATGTATTCTGATTGAATTCATTACCTGATGCATTCATCATCATTTCTTCATATGTGTTTAAATTCACAAATGGTTCATCTACGGGAATTGACACTTGTTGGCTTGTAACAGCTGCTGGAATTTCCTCTGGTTCACCATGACAGTACCAAACATCGTATTAAGGAACAAACCCCTTTTTACACAAATGCACCTTAACAGTTTCAACATCTCTGTAGGCTTTATTCTGACATCTGTGGAAGTTGCATGGGCACCTAATCCTAGGCTCATCCATCCATTCAGGTTGGCTATATGCAAATGCGATAAATTCTTCCAATCCATTCAGAAAATCTGGATTAAGCAAGCCATCTTTTATCCTTGTATACATCCACGAGCGAGCCTCGCTCATTTTTGACCGACTTATACAATTTATGGTAAACCATTAAAGGAAACCACAATATAAAACTATATTAGCATTAGTAAATATATAACTAAATTATTTCTTTTACACAACTAAGGTAAATAACAATATTTAAATCATTTATAACTAAACCAATTTTCTTTTACACAACTAAGGTCCCTATCCTGTAAGGCCGAGCCACGGCTACGATCCTTCGTGCTAGCAAGGACCGAGGCACAGGTTCATGCCAGGCTAATGCTAGGGCTTGGGTTCGGGCCGGGCCGCAAGGCGGTCCGTTCAATCATGAGACTTCACAAGCAATCAAGTGTCCTAAATTAATTCCACCTTCACTCCATGTCTAAAAGGTAAGTCCCTATCCCATTCAAGAATATTTTTTGTGATATGTTATTCTACTATTAATTATCATCGATCGTTTACGTTGAAATTTCAGCAGCATTTCCCGTTATGCTTGTTATTCATAAATTCTTGTCAATATACATATATAGGAATAGTATTCTATATATAGTCACTGACTTCTTAAGATTATTATGTTAATATAAATATATGTGAAGACTAAAATATAAATCATTGAAACTACTAATTCGGTGCTGAAAAATAAATAAAACTACAACAAGACTTTCATTCTAGCATTACATAATTTAATGCATCATTCAATTTGAAGCAGAATGTAAATAATCAAGACATAACAATTATAAATAACTACAAATGCACAAATATTATTGCATAAACAGCTATAAAGAAATAAATAATAATAAATTTTTAAACATTAATCTAATCCATCGTAGAATGTAAATAATCAAGACATAACAGGGCGGGCTGGCCACGTGGCCGGGAGCACCGTGCCCGCCCGCCCATTATTTTAAAATTAGAACCCTCATATTATTACAATCATATAATATTATAAAATCATTATAATCTAATATTATATCACATAATATAAATTTTTATAAAATATTTATATAATACTATAGTGTATTTTAATTTTATTGTAATATATTATTATATACAATGATATTACTATAGAGGTTCTCTAAATTTAAGTGATATAATAATATGATCCAATAAATTATTAAGAATATAATATCAAAACAAATTACTAGTAATATTTTTTATAATATTAATTAATTAATTTAATCAGTAAAATTAGTTATGCAAAATATTTTGTAATATTTAAATAATAATTTATAATAAATTTTTTGTATTAATTAAAAAATAGCCGAATGGGAATTCTGTGAGGGTTCAAAATTTTTTTTATCCTGCCCGTGGATCGGCCACCGTGGCCAAGCCGCAGATGGCAGCCACTTGGCCAAGGCCGTGCGCGGCGACGACGAAAACTATCGTGGCCGGCAAGAAAGGGGGGAACCCCTTTATATTTTTATTATTAAATTTTTTTTTCATGGGAGGGGTTGTAGAAAAAAAACCCTTTTTTATAAAATAATATGATCGAATAAATTATTAAGATTATAATATCAAAACAACTTACTAAGAATATTTTTTATATATTAATTAATTAATTTCTAGTTGAAAAATTAGTAATGCAATATATTTTGTAATATTATAAAATATTATTTTATAATAAATTTTTTGTATTAATTAAAAAACTAGTTATACAATTTTTTGTATTATAAAATTTTTTATTTTATAATAAATTTTATTATTTTATAATAAATTTTATTAGCTTATAATAAACAATATTTTGTTTTAAAAATATTATTTTATAAAAAAAATTTGTATTTTATAATAAATTTTGTAATATTATAAAATATTATTTATAATATTTTTTAAACTGGTGGCCTGGCCACCTTGGCCACGCCACGGTCATGGTTGCCGGCCATGGCCATGGCCGTCGCCGTGGCCGGCAACGATATGGGGTGGGGAAATGCCCCCCCGACCATTTTTTTTAACGGTGGCCAGGCCACCGAGTTGCCGGCCACGACCATGGCTGGCAACGACGGCCACGACCGTGGCCGGAGACGATAGCCACGACCATCATCATGGCCCGAACAGGAGGGCGTGGGGGGGGAGTGGGAACCCCCTACCCCCCGGCCATTTTTTTTTTTTTAACGGTGGCCTAGCCACGGCCGTTGTCATGGCCGAATAAGAGGGGGTCGGGGGGGGGGCAGTGGGAAGACCCCCCCCCCCCTTGGCAATTTTTTTTTTAACGGTGGCCTGGCCACGGTGGACAGGCCACCGCGTTACCGGCCACTGTCGTGGCCGGCAACGACGGCTAAGGCCGTCGCCGTGGCCGAACAGGAAGGGGGGTGGGGGGAGGAGGGAGGGAGGGAGGGGTACCTGAAAATAGGCCTCGGCGGCAAGGTCGTCGGGTGCCGAAGAGCCGTCGGAGAGCCGGAGAAGAGGGAGGAGGAGAAAGGAGACGATGGTTGGGGGGGGGGGGGGGGTTCGGGCTCGTGACGAGGAAGAAGAAGAGGGGGGTTTTATGAATTAGGATTAGCGATGCATAATTGCATCGCTAATCCGTCACTAATCAGCGACACAGATTATGCGTCGCTAAGTTGCCGTCAATAGATATTTTGGCGGGAAATTAGCGACGCATTAGATTTGCATCGCAATATTGCGACGCATTGTATATGCGTTGCAATATTGCGACGCATAATGAATGCATCGCAATATTAGTTTATTAATTTAAAACTAATATTGTGACGCATAATGAATGCGTCGCAATATTAGTTTATTAATTTAAAACTAATGTGTCGCAATATTGCGACGCATAATGAATGCATCGCAATATTAGTTTATTAATTTAAAACTAATATTGCGACGCATTGTTTATGCGTCACAATATTGTGACGCATAATGAATGCGTCGCAATATTAGTTTATTAATTTAAAACTAATATTGCGATGCATTGTATATGCGTCATAATATTGCGACGCATATAAAATGCATCGCTAAATATTTTAAAAAATTAATTTAATAATATTAATTTTTTTAAGTAATTATTATAGTTTATTATATTTAATATTACAAAATGATAATTTAATATATTGATATATTTAATTTTCATCCGACGTTGCGATCGATCCAAGCCATGATCCCGATCGGCGATGATCGATCTGACCGTTGCGATCCATCCGATCGGCGATGATCCGACGGTTGCGATCGATTCAATCCATGGTCCCGATCGGCAATGATCGATCAGACCATTGCGATCCATCCAATCGGTGATGATCCAACGGTTGCGATTGATCCAAGCCATGATCCCAATCGATGATGATCGATCTCAGACCATTGCGATCAATCCGATCGGCGACGATCCTACGGTTGCGATCTATCCAAGCCATGATTCCGATCGGTGATGATCGATCCGACGGTTGTGATCCATCCGATTGGCGACGATCCGACGGTTGCGATCGATCCAAGCCATGATCCCGATCGGCGATTATCGATCTCGGACCGTTACGATCAATCCGATCGGCGACGATCCGATGGTTGCGATCGATCCAAGCCATGATCCCGATCGACGCTGATCGATCCGATGGTTGCGATCCATCCGATCGGTGACAATATCCGATGGTTGCGATCGATCCAAGCCATGATCCCGATCGACAATGATCGATCCGATGGTTGCGATCCATCTGATCGACGACGATATCCGACGGTTGCAATCGATCCAAGCCATGATCCCGATCGGCGATGATCGATCGAACCGTTGCAATCCATCCGATCGGCGATGATCAATGGTTGCCATCGATCCAAGCCATGATCCCGATCAACGATGATCGATCTGACGGTTGCGATCCATCCGATCGACGATGATATCCGACGGTTGTGATCAATCCAAGCCATGATCCCGATCGGTGATGATCGATCGGACCATTGCAATCCATCCGATCGACGATGATATCCGACGGTTGCGATTGACCCAAGCCATGATCCCGATCGGTGATGATCGATCGGACCGTTGCAATCCATCCGATCAACGACGATATCCGACGGTTGCGATCGATCCAAGCCATGATCCCGATCGGCAATGATCGATCGGACCGTTGCAATCCATCCGATCGATGATGATATCCGACTGTTGCGATCGATCCAAGCCATGATCCAGATCGGCAATGATATCTGATGGTTGCGATCGATCCAATCCATGATCCCGATCGGCGATGATCGATTGGACCGTTGCAATTCATCCAATCGGCGACCATCCGACGGTTGCGATCGATTCAAGCCATGATCCCGATCGGCGATGATCGATCGGACCATTGCAATCCATTCGATCGACGACGATATCCGATGGTTGTGATCGATCCAATCCATGATCCCGATCGGCGATGATAGATCGGACCGTTGCAATCCATCCGATCGGTGATGATCCGACGGTTGCAATCGATCTAAGCCATGATCTTGATCGGCGATGATCGATCCGACGGTTGCGATCCATCCAATCGGTGATATCAATCTGACGGTTGCGATCGATCCAAGCCATGATACCGATCGGCGATGATCGATCGGAGACGATCCAATGGTTGGATATATGTGTCGCTAATTAGCGATGCATTATTGTGTGCTAAATTAAAATTAAAATTTTTTTTTGGCATATGCATCGCTAGTGCATTGCTAAATAGCGATTAACGATTTTTTTTAATTTTCTGAGTTTTTGCGTCGCTAATTTAAAAATTAATTTTTTTTATTTTTTTGTATATGCATCGGTAATGCGTCGCTAAATAGCGATGCAATCATTGTGTCATCGCTATATTAACAGTTTTTTTAATTTTCTGGATTTTTGCGTTGCTAATGCGTCACTATTTAGCGACGCAAATAGTACGTCACAATATAGCGACTCATTATTGCATAGCTAAATTAAAAATTAAATATTTTTAATTTTTTTGGCATATGCATCGCTAATGCGTCATTAAATAGCGATGCAACCATTGCGTCGCTATATTAACGATTTTTTTAAAAAATTTTGGGTTTTTGCGTCACTAATGCGTCGCTATTTAGTGACGCAAATATTGTGTCACAACATAGCGACGCATTATTGTGTCGCTAAATTAAAAATTATTTTTAAATTTTTTTTTGGCATATGCATCGCTAAATAGTGATGCAACCTTTGCATCGCTATATTAATGATTATTTTTTTAATTTTTTGGGTTTTTGCATCGCTATTTAGCGACGAAAATAGTGTGTCACAATATACTGATGCATTATTGCGTCGCTAAATTAAAAATTTTTAATTTTTTGGCATATGCATCGCTAATGCGTCGCTAAATAGTGACGTAATTATTGCATCGCTATATTAACGATTTTTTTAATTTTCTGGGTTTTTGCGTCGCTATTTAGCGACGCATTTTTTTTGCGTCGCTATTTGTTTTTCTCGCTGAGTTGTCGTAATTTGGTCGCAATTTAGTGACGCAAAAATGCATCACTAAATTGGCGTCGCTATTTCTGTATTTTCTTGTAGTGTAGACGCGTCAAAGATTTGCGAACAATGGATGAAATAAGTCATCTTAGAGAACCTATCGACCACTACAAAGATGGAGTCGTGCTTCTTCTAGGTTTTAAGTAATCCTAGAATGAAGTCCATACTGAGGTCTTGCCAAGGACGATCAGGCACTGGCAAAGGAGTATATAGACCGGTGTTCTACTTCTCCTGTTTTGCAACAGCACAAGTTCGACATCGGGCTATTATCAGGGCAATGAGCCTTTTTTAATCCTGGCCAGTAAAATTGGTCCTCTATCACTAGAATAGTCTTATCTCTTCCAAAATGACCAGCTAATCCCCAGCATGCGTTTCCCAGACTAGGAATTCTCTAAGTGACGTCCTAGGGATACAAAGTCTATTTCCCTTAAAAAGGTAACCATCCTGGATGGTATAATCTCCACTGGTTGGATGGCCCTAGTTGAAGGATCTTATAAATTTTACCAAAGTTATGACATGTCTCATACTCATCTTTTATCCGGTCGAATCCTATAACTTCGGTGCTAACAGTACTCAACAACAAAGACTTACGGCTTAGGCGTTCGCTACCTTATTTTCTATACCGGCACGGTGTTTCAGGACAAAAGTGTATGCCTGAATGTATTCAACCTATTTGTCGTGCCTAGAATTTAGCTTCTTTTGGGAGTTCAGAAATCGGAGTGCCTCATGATCAAAAAATAAGACAAACTCCTGCGGTAGTAAGTAATGTCTCTAATACTTAAGGGCTTGTACTACCGCATAGAATTCCTTATCATAGGTGGAATATCTAAGTTTAGCTTCATTTAGTTTTTCACTAAAGAAAGCTATGGGGTGATTTTCTTGGCTTAACACTCACCTGTGCCTACTCCCGACACGTCGCACACAACCTCAAACACCTTAGAAAAGTCTGAAGTCTAAGTATGGGTGCATGAGTCATCCTATCCTTAAGCTCTAAGAAGGCTTATTAGCTGACTTAGTCCACTCAAAATTATCCTTCCTAATACAATCAGTGATGGGTGCGATGATGGTGCTAAATCCCCTAATAATCTCCTGTAAAAGGTTGCTAGGCCATGGAAGCTGCGGACATCATGGACATTCATGGGTACCGGCCATCCTACGACCGACCGAACTTTTTCAGGATCTGCTGAAACACCTTCTGGGGTTACCACAAAACCTAAAAGATAACCTATGCATCATGAAATCACACTTCTTAAGGTTTGCATATAGGCTATTCTCTCTAAGGGTCTGACAGATTAATCTGAGATGGTTAAGATGGTCCTCTTTGGTCTTTCTATAAATTAATATATCATCAAAATAGACCACTAAGAATTTTTTCATGTACTCTTTCAAGACCTGGGTCATGATTCTCATGAATGTGCTAGGTGCATTTTACAGGCCAAAAGGCATCATGACCCACTCAAACAAACCATCTCTAGTCTTAAATGCAGTCTTCCACTCATCCCCTGTCTAATTCTAACCTGATGGTAGCCACTCTTAAGGTCTATTTTAGAAAAGATAGTGGCACCCGCCATCATGTCCAACATGTCATCTAGTTTGGGGATAGGGAACCTATACTTGATAGTGATTTTGTTGATGGCCCTACTATCCATGCACATTCTTCAGGTACCATCCTTCTTAGGGGTTAATAGTGCAGGAACTGCACAAGGACTTAAGCTCTCCCTAATGAAACCTTTCCTAAGTAATTCTCCCACTTGTTTTTGTAGTTCTTGATGCTCAGTGGGGTTCGTCCTATAATGGGAAGGTTTGGGAGGGTGGATCCTAGGATTAGGTCAATGGCATGTTGGATGTTTCTCAGGGATGGTAACTGATCAGGCAATTCTTAAGGGAAGACATCCTTAAACTCCTCTAGGATCTCAATTACTTCTGGGGGTTGTTCCTTTTGGACTGATTCATGGATCTCTTTAGTGGTCAAAATCCAAACAGGATTACCCTCAGTGATGTCCTTTTCTAATTCCTTAGCTTTAATCAGATTAACTCTTGGCTTGCTATCCTTAAGGTTGCTAGATCCTTTCTTGAATGGGTCCCTAGGTGGAGTTGGATGTATCACATACTTGTTCCTATTGTGTTTAAAAGAGCAGATGTTGGATCGACCAAACAAGGTGGCATCGTGATCGTAGAGCCAAGGTCGACCTAATATAATACTACTAACACCCATAAGAATTACATCGCACCAGACTTTTCTTTATAATTTTGCAATTTGATTAGTATTTGGCATCTGGACTTGATTGGGATAGAGGTGAAATCTACCCACAAGACCTTATAGGGACTAGGATGGGGAACTATGGTCAATCCTAATGACTTAACTGTATTGGTAGAGACGGCATTGACACAACTCCCGCTATCCACTATGATCTTGAGCACCTTACCCCTATCTTAACAAAAGTCTGTAGGATGTTAGTTCTACGCCAATCTTCCTGGTCCTTAGTTTGAGTCTGGGTCAAGATACATCTAACCACTCCTAATAGGTCTTCAGACTCAAATGTTTCCTCCTCTCCATCGTACTCATCTATCAGATGGGTATCAACCTCATAGACCTCTCCCTCAAGCTTAACTAGGGACTCGGATTCAGTCTCAGGTAACTCATCTATATGAAGGGATCTGACTGGGCATGGCTGATCATATGTCCCGGTTTGTTGCATCTAAAGCATTTGATCTGGGGGTTGGAATTTCTTTGGACCTCTACAGATTTGTCCTTCTCCTCTCTCTAGGGTATAGGGGTACTATTCTGGGGTCGACTCAACTCAGTTCAGCTTGTACTAGGTCGGCTAGTGTTGGGTCGACTCGAAAAAGTCTGGCGGGGGTCTGAGTACTGGGTAGGTCTGGGACGACTAGGATAGGCCTGGCTAGATCCTAGATATGGGCTAGGGCTCTTGGTAGCCTCTGATCTATGATAGGGTGGCCCTCTCTGAAAACGTTCATAATCCTTAGCAACTTTGTAAGCTTCTTCTAAATCATGTACCCTTCTTAGGTAAAGTTCTCTTTGAATATCTGCCCTTAGGCCATACCTAAACTTGGATAGGGTAACTTCCTCAGACTGAACGATATTACACCTCATGGTATACTCTTGGAATGTAGTGATGTATTCATTTACAGTTTTACTACCCTGAATTAGTCCCTGCCACTGGTCCATAGGCTCTATTCATACGATGTGGGGACATAATTAGACCTAAGTCTAGCCTTCATGGCATGCCAGGTGAATATGGGGTCACTTCCCTCTAATAATTGCCTTTGCTCTAAAGTTGCCCATTATAACCTAGCCTGTCGTACTAACTTGAGCTTGGCAAACTTAAACTTACGCTCTTCAGACATGTCGTACTAGTCAAAGTACTGGTCCATCCCTTCTTCCCAATCTAGGTAGTCCTTAGGGTCCATAGAGCCATCGAAATTAGGTGCTTCATGTCTGACACTTCTAAGGGCTCTTTCTTCTTAGTCTACTGCCTCATGATTGGGTCTCCTAGGGAGGACATCTAGGACTGGATCAGGTCAAGTGGTCTCCTAGGTTTGGCCTTATGTAGAGGTTAGGCTGTTGGGCTCTCCTAGGATGAGGTGGGGTCTCATGATCAGACTCAGTGTGGGGCTCATGGGCTTCTTCTAGGATGCCAAACCTAGTTTCAACTTGTTCGAACCTGGACCCTAATCTAGCCTCAGATTACTTGATGTCTTGGTTTATTTGGGCTAGTTGTTCAGTGATGATCCTTAGTGATCATCAATGCTTTGATTAGCCATGGGTTCAGCCTATAATGGAGGTGGTGATGGACGAAAAGATGCTCCTGATCTACTGCACATGCAAGCACAATCAAGCATACAAGACTCAACTTACTCGGACTACTGTATGCTAGACCTAGTCATCCAGAGTAAAGGATTTGACTTAATGCAAGCCAATCTAACAGTAACTCTTTAATTGGCTAGTTGTGATAGGTGGAAGGGGGGAGGCTCGTCCTGCAAATTGCAGGTACCTAATTAGAATAACCCCAACACTCCGCTTAAGTTATTTCACATTTGACCTCCCTTCTAGACACCAATTTCAGAGCACACGCCAGATTGATTTGTACTAGTCTCCTTCAGTACACTAAACCGACTGTTGGTGTCCCTAGCCCTCTAGGGCAAATGTCAATTAAGTTACTACTCAGTTTTAGATTAGAGGCTTGGGATCGGAATGCACTGGTGGTTGTTTTGGGCCAAGGAAGGGGTCTCAATCCCTCCCTTATCTGACATCAATGAAAGCCCTTAAGAGTAATTTAATGCAGATGAATGACATGTAAAACACAAACCCTAATCCAGAAATTTTTTTGCAGATCGAATTAAATCCTAAAAAATTAACAAAATCTCAAGAATTTTTATTTTTTTAATGAGTAATCAGGCATGCAATTAATTCACAGATTGAATTAAATTCTTAAAAAATAATAAAAATACTTTAAATTATAATAAATTTAGAGAATAAATTTTGTAATTTTTTGATGTACATACAGGCAGAAACAATTCAATTAACAGATGATATACTGATAATAATGTGACTTAAAATTAAGCCCTAACTATGCTCTGATACCAAACTGATGCAGGACCAATTCGCATGCAAGTAATTTTTTTTTTTTTTTAATGATTAATAATTGCAGTTGATTATTCTTCCAAAGTAATAGCCTAAGAGGGATTCAGAAAAATTCATAGTAAATCCGCACGCGAAATAGTTCCTAAAAAATAAGGAAAAAGGATGGTCGAGGCTAAGAAGCCCCGGTAGGGCTTGCTCTCCTACAATAAAGTTACTAGTAGATTAGAGGGGTGTACTTGGCAAGAGAGGAAAGATCAAAGTGTTGAAGGGGTTGCTCTGCCTTGCGGATGCGCCCTAAATGACCAAGCCTTGAGCCCACGGATCTGCGGCCAAGTATCCGCTGACCTGGATGATGATCACCTTGAATCCTAGATTTGTGGCTACTGAGGGATCTGCAAGATCACCATACAAGGGATAAAGAATAATAGAGAAAATTTAGAATAGAGGCAAAGAGACAAGAAAGGAGTAGAGAAAAGGGAAGGCCGGCCAAGGGCTCTTGGGCATCCACTATTGGAAGACAAAGGTGGTGGCCAGGGTTTCTCCTGGAGACTTGGGATGTTAGCACGCGCAGGAGGAGGGAAACAAGAGCACCAGAGAACCAATTAACAAAAATCACAATAACTCAAAACTTGGATTGATTGATTAATAACAAAATATACATCATTCATACAAGAGGGTCTCTTTTATAGAGCAAGAGACTTGGGGCCCAAGAAAATACAGATATGAAAAGAGAGAAAAGAAAAAAAAGGCGTCCTAATCAAATTTGGCATGAAATCTGCAGCGTCCAGATGAGGAATATGATCTTCTAGATGCAATCAGCGGCAGCTGGATTCGGCTTGAAATCTGTGTCCAGATGAAGCAGGTGATCTTCTAGATATGATTGAGATGCAATTAGCGGCAGCTTAATTTGGCATGAAATCTGCAGCTTCCAGATGAGGAAGGTGATCTTCTAGATGCAATCAGCGGCAGCTGATTTGGCATGAAATCTGTAGCATCCAGATGAGAAGTGATCTTCTAGATATGATTGAGATGCAATCAGTGGCAGCTTAATTTGGCATAAAATCGGCATCGGCCAGATGAGGAAAATGATCATCCAGATCGGGAAGGTTGCTTGCTCTGCTAGGTGGCATGTGGGTTGCTTGAAGTAGCTGTGGCACCAACTTAAATTTAGCAGCTGCCCTGTCTGACTGTGATGGTCTTGTCTTCTGCTCCAATACTGATGTCTCCTTTTGTAAGCTGATGAACTTACTACAAGACTCACATTAAAATAAACCGAACTGTATAGGACTCGATTTAGAATAAAATGAACTGAACGAGACTCAAAATAAACTAAACTTTATATTTCAACTCAAGACTTGAATCATAGCTAATCAGATATCCACAGACGGTTAAGAATCCCCTGCTTGATCTTGGTGCCCGCACCAAAGGGCCTTTGAGGAGAGTAGTGGAAATTTTACTTCATTCTTTCTTATCATTGAATTTAATGCCATTAAGAGGTGAGGTGCATGTCCATTTGGAATTTCTTTCTTTCTTTATAGATATTGCAAAGTAAGGGAAAATGTACAATAAATCAAGAAAATAAAAAAAAGGCACAACATAATTCTGAGTGTATTATAATCCATAGTTAATCTAGACTGATTACATGGGCACCTTTTTTATTATGATGATGTAAACACCTTTTCTATTTTATTCCTTTTATTGCTAAAATATGTGAAGATGAACATTATATTGAATGTGATTGCTTATATTTTTTTCTTTGCATATCAATCATTGCGAGCTGCCTTCTGCAGTTTGACATGATGTATCATGTTTATTTGTTCTGGCACATTTATGTTTTTGTGTCTGATTTCTTGGTTCTTCAATAGCATTGCAATATGCTTGCCTAGAAGTGTTTCCATTGTCATGTCTAATTGCTTGCGTCTACATCCGGAAGCTGTTTAGTTCATTTAGGAGCTGCTTCATCGCTCTTGATGTTCCTTTCTTCTGGTTCTGAGCTCTTCATCCATTGAAGACAACTTTTTAATCATTGTGACTTTGTTCTTATGATCTGTAGTTGGACTATAATTTTCATTAGCATTTATACTTGATTTTGATTCCTTTCATTTTGTTTCTGTTTGGTGTAACAATTTTGTTAACCCTATTTTTTTATTAACAGCTTCATGAATACCAATATAATATGGACTTTTCTAATTGAGAAAAAGAAATGGACTTCTAAATATGAAGAAATCAGACAAGGATTTGCAGAAGCATAGGAGATTCTAAAGCGGAAACAGGCTGCGTACGGGATAGCTATATCGGAATATGAAAAGCAAAAGAAAACCTGCAGAAGGCCTTGGAGGTTGAGAAGCAGTGTGTTGCAGATGTACATTGGCAGTAGTTATTTTTATTATTATTATTTTTCGCTGATTTATTATTGGTATCTAGAGTTATAAAGTCAATTATTTACCATAATTAATCAAAGTGTATCTTAGCTCCATCCCTGCATTATGGTGTATTTGGAATATATGGTATTATATTTTCAATTTTACAGTCATAACTGTTGTCATCTTCTATGGCATGTCTCCTTTCTTTGCTTAATCGCATGGTTAATCGTCTCTACTCTTAGAAACATATCGACTAATGCTTCTTAGCCTTAAAAACTTCGAAGGTCAACTTGTTTTAAAGAAAGATTTTTTAAAATTTTCACTAAACTTTTGTTGAATGTCCTCACTTCTCTGTATTGATTGTTCAAACTAGTCTTGTTGGTAGAAATTTTTAACTGTTTAAGTTTTAGAGGACTACCATGAGAAAAGGTTTATAAGAACAAATAAAAATAGTGAAAGAAGTGCCTCTTCTAGATATGTCCATTGATAATGTTTATTCATTATGTATCGAACATAGAAACTTCTGAAAATAAAGGAATGCTTGTGACTAATCTGAAGATGCTTGTTAAAAAGTTATTTTGGTAGGTAAGTCTCCATTGAGAATTAAGACTGCTGCTGCATGGCATTATTAAATTTTTTAATATAGTTTAGGAAAAAATTCAACAAATTATGGGTTCAGAATCTCCATGCAGAATTTGTCTTGAAATGCTTGATGTAATATTTTGAGTCTTCCTCTGAATTAAACTAGCTCATATATGGAATTGCAGGCTGTTGGAGTTCTTTGGTTTAGATATCTATATTTTGCCGTGTGTCTGGATGCTATATAAGGTCATCTGTCATGGTTCATGAGTTCCCTGATTTTGGTACCTTGCATTCTCCTAGAGAAAGCAGGATTTTGCAATTTATGAGTGTGAAATTGTATATTATTGCTTGAATAACATTATTGGTGGCACCATTTCTTTGCTAATCATTTGATTCTTTGGTGTGGTGGTCAATGGATAAAGAAGCTTTCCTGGAGTACATGGGTGGACTAATAGCGGTGTCTAGGTCTATGGCTGTGAAGGCTAGTTGTTTCATAGAAACCTTGTACCTCATAAACTTCCATAGCAATTATTATTTAAGTGACTCAATGAATTGCCTTTGTTGAGATTTGTGGAACCCTTAAGAGAGTCATGTCCTATTTGATTTGCTTTATTCATGCACTAAATGTGGTGACGTCTCTTGCAAAATGGTTTCCTTGCAAGTTTGGAGCTACATAAGTAAAACCATTTTGGCCTAACCTTTCGAAGCCTATGTTGCGTATACATTCTTTTATTTATAACATATACATCAGGAAAGGATATGCCTATTCACATGCACGAGTTAGAGCTGAGATGAACTTTAGGATAGTGCTAGAACTCAAATGTCATTAGCGAAGAGTTGTTGATTTTTCAATCAAGGACAAATAATGATGTAAGAGTTGTATGATTAGAGACTGTGTATAACCTGAAAGACCTGAACAAGTAATCATGGAAAGGATCAAACCCAAGGGGCTTATTATTGCCATTGTAGTTATTATTATTATTATTGTTATTATTATTACGATGACTACTACAGCCACCACTACCACCACAATCACCTTATGAAGATGAATGCTTGGAGGGACCTTGATGTGTCCAAGGCTATCTGCTGGTTTAGGCTACATGAGTCTTTATTTTAAAATTTAATTTTAAAATTTTTACAGTTTTGAATTTCATAATAGCTGCAACTTCTTGTGCCAAAACCTGTATGCTGGGAGTTCAACTAATTATATATATATATTTTTAGTGCCTTCATGGACGTACCAATGAATGTATTAAGTGCATCTAACGAATTGATTTAGACCCAGTTATCTTGGCTTCAAGGGATGCTTATGACATTAAATTTGCTATCTCATTTTTCATATTTCTTTTGTTGTAAATTCTGCTTAATGATCAGGGTTGGTTTAGTTATCGATTGTTTAGGTCAAATGTATTCAGGGATTGTGCAAATATGGCTTGTATATTTCATGGTGTGGCTGTCCTAGAGAGATTGAGGATGAAATACTGAATGCTTTTGTTAAGCCTTTGCTCCTTTTCATTCCATCTTCCTTTTCCTATTTTCTACTTTTGAGGCTTAAATATTTGACTTTCAAGTGCATCAACATGTTTACAATTAAGAATATCTGCATTGAAACATGGATCAGTATAGATTTTAGAGCTTATTTGCATTCATGCATTTACTTTGGACTCGGTCTTCTAGGGAGATTTTACTTTAGGTGTTGATGAAGAGAAGATTATAGCAATAATAATAATGATGACAATGGCATAGTCTTAATCTTAAACTGGTTGGCGTAGGCTATAACAATCTTTTTTTTTCATTTGCTTAGTTTAGAGCCATAATTTTTGTCAGATGTAAAGATAGCAAGTCTTTCTTTATTACTTTCTCCTATGTAATTTTTTGGTCTATCTTTATCCCTTTTTTCTTTCTACATATATTGAAGAGAGGATTGTGATGAGTTAAGAAGATTCTTGATCCATAAATGTTCTTTGTGGCTTGAAGTTCTTCAAGGCATGATTAGAAAGAAGTGAAAGTCAGAGTCGAGCCTCTACTTAGTTATTATGTGTTCCATCATCTTGTTTTGGTTTGAATTTAATATTGTATTGTGTAGGATGCTTTCTAAAGTTTATTAAGTTAATGAATTCATGCATACATACATTCACTTGTAGGCATGGTATGCCGTATTTGTATGTATTGCCTTGTATCAGACATACTATATCGAGAGCCTATATAGGGGGTATACCAAGTCTCGATATGTTGAACCAATTTTATACTAGACGTATTAATACGATACCAAATTGGTATCAGATTGGGATCTGATATCGAGATCGTGAACCTTACATGTATGTATATGTATGTATCATATAATTATGCATGCACGCACACATTTACATACACATACAAATATGTGCATGTGTGTGAGCACTATAGTACCAATTTACAAGAATAAATATGATATTCAAAATTGTTCTAACTATTATGGTATTAAATTTACGATTCATATTTTGAAACTTTAAGAGAGAATAATTAATCATAAGTTAAGATGTAATACAAAAATTTTAGAGTCGATTTGGTTTTTTGTCATGAAGGTTGACTGTGTAAGCCATTCTTCTTTCTAGGAGGTCAATGAAGAAGTATAGTGAAAAGAGACAATATCTTCATATAATTTTTATTAATATAGAGAAGGTATATAATAAAGTCCTTAGAAAAGTTTTATGGTGGGTGTTACAAAAGAAATGAACACCCATTAGATATAACGTAATAAAGAATGCGTACGATGAAGCTGTTGCTAGTGTAAGCTTATTAGGCAATACTAATGAGTTTTTAATTATTGTAGGTTTATATTAAGTATTTGCTCTTAGCCTTTACCTTTTTACGTTAGTTATAGTTATAGATAAGCTTATTAGGCATATTTAGGATGATATTTCATAATGCATGTTATTTATAGATGAGATAATAGTAGTAGATGAAAATAAGGTTGAAGTTGATCAAGAAGTACATTACAATATAAAGGTTTTTGGTTAAATAAGTCAAAGATATATATGAAATGTAATTTTAGTACTATAAGAAATAGATATGAGGATAGAGTAAAAATTAAGGATTATGGGGTTCTTAAAAGTAATCTTTTCGATATTTAAAATCAATATTCATAAGGATGGAGAGATTGAGGATGATGCTTTCTATAGGATTAAAATAAGATGGATAAAATAGAAGTGCAATTGGAATATTATGAGATTGTATAATGCTTGTTAAGTTGAAGAAAAAATTTTATAAGATGGTCGCAAGATCGGTTATGCTTTATCGTACATAATGTTTGGTGGTTAGAAAGTTACATTACACAAGATGAATGTGGCTGAAACGAGAATGTTGAGATGAATGCATGATAATGCAACAAAAAAATAGAATAAGAAATGAAGTTATTCGTAAAAAGATGAAGGTAGCATCAATTGAGGACAAATTGAGAAAAGCAAGAGTTAATAGTTTGGAATTTGGATATTTGCAATGTTGATGTAGCAATGCACTGGTATGAATGAGTGATTTGATATATGTAAAAGAAATAAAAAGATAAAGATAAACTGAAAATTATATAGAAGGAAGTAATAAAAAAATTAATATCTTTGCGTCTTTAGAAATTTGACTCTAAACTGAGCAGAACGGAGAGAAGGGATTTATATAGCCGATCCCAACTAGTTTGAGTTTAAGACTTTGTGGTGGTGATTGTTGTACAAACATACATGTGCATAAGTGTGCAGAAACTATTTACATCTTTTGAGGAGCATTTAGTAGTATAAATTTTGATACTGGATTTTTTCTGTTATTATTGATTTCCATCTTTTTCTCTTCTGTTTGGATGTATCATCTTTTGTTATTTCTGTCATCATATTTAATTCTTCCATGATTTTTTTTCATTCATTTTATCTGAATGGTGAGATATATGCAGCTTGAGAAAGCTTTGCGTGAGATGCATGGTGAAATTGTGGAAGTTAAGTATATATCAGATAAGAAGTTGGCTGAAGCTCATGCTCTGGAGGCCAGTCTTGAAGAAAAATATTTTGAGATTGAAGGAAAGCTACATTCTGCAGATGTCAAGCTTGCTAAGGCAAGTCGAAAGAGTTCAGAGATAGATAGAAAATTAGTTGATGTGGAGGCTCATGAGCATAAACTTCACAAAGACTATCTGTCTTTAAATGCCGAGTATGCCCCTCCCTCCTCTATCTCTCTCTCTCTTATTTGCATGTCGTTCTCGATTTTATATATATGTGTGTGTGTGTATAGTGTTGCAGTTGCTATACTTTTTGATCACTTCTTTTTTTGGTTGTGATTTTAATTGCATTTTATGATATTTAGAAAAAAAACTTATAAGAAGGATCTTGATGAGCAAAGAGAACATTTGAGAGAGTGGGAAAAGAATCTACAAAAGAGTCAAAAGAGGCTTCTTGAGGGGCAGTGTTCCATCAACGATAGAGAGGAAAGGGCAAATGAAACTGATAGAGTTCTTTAGAAGAAAGAAGAAGAGCTTGAAGAAGCATGAAAAATGATTGAGGTTGCTAGGAATTCGCTAAAAGAGAAAGAAGATGACATTAGTAATAGACAAAAAGCTTTAGCTTCTAAAGAGAAGGTTGGCTTCTTTAAACCGGTTATGTTTTTTCATTTGCTTCTTTTTGTTATTTTTTTTACATTTTTTATTTCAGGAAGCAACTATTAAGTTCAAGAATTTGGAGAAGAAGGAAAAGGAGTTGTTTGCAATAGAAGAAAAGCTGAATGCTAGAGAAAGAGTAAGTGTTTATCTTTAAAGGTCTAGAACTCCTAATAATTGAACTTTTTGATGACCTGATAGATGTTGGGTTCTGTATCTTAGTTTGCATCGTTTGAATATTGGGATATGAATTTTTGATTATTATGACTTAAGAAAGAGGTCAGTGAATAGGTATATGAGAAAACATAGAAGAAAACAATAAAGCAAGCGGGGAATTGTTGACATGTTTTGTATGAATCTGAAATCAGATGGTTCAGAATAAGTTTTATTATATTAGGTGAAAATTTTGGCTGTAGGGTTTTACTAACCTTATTATTTTAGTGCAATATCCATCAAACCTTTTAAATTTCTTAGTGGCCTTTAAATCTTGAAATGTAGAGTAGGGAAGATAAAAGGTAAAAAAGGGAGAGATCTGGTCTAGTCTAGATCTTCTGGCTACTATTTTCTTTGAATTGCAGACTTTCTTTTGTCATGTGTTTTGAGGATTTTCATTCATTTGGATTTGTTTGATCTTGAGCCTTAAGTTTTTTTCCTTAACTCTGTCATTTTCTATGTAATTATGATGTTCCTCTTTATTAGACTTGATAAGCTGATGTTATCATTTGTCCTATTGAAGGTGGAGATACAAAAGCTTCTTGATGATCACAATGAGGCTTTAAATTCCAAGAAACAGAGTTTGAATTGGAATTGGAGCAGAGGAGAAAGTGCTTTGATGATGAGATGAAGGGCAAACTTGATGCTGTGGACAAGAAGAAAATTGAAATTGACTGTAAAGAGGAACAAATTCTTGAAATAGATCAGGATGTGAAGAATAAGATGCAAATTTTGAAGCAGAAAGAGAAAGACCTTGATGCAAAATCAAAAGCTTTAAAGAATTGGGAGGAATCTATTAAAATTGATGAGAAGAAGTTGGAGGAAGAAAAGCAGCAGCTAGGCAGAGAGAAGCAAGATCTCAATAAGTCTATAAATGAACTAGAGAATTTGAAGGCAATAATAGAAGAAGCAAAGCAGCAGATGATCAAGGAGAAGGAAATTCTTAAAGTTACCAAAGAAGAAAGGGAACACCATCTCCTGTTGCAAACAAAACTGAAGCAAGAGATTGAGGATTGCAGAATAACCAAAGAGTCACTTCTCAAGGAAAGAGAGGATTTGAGAGAACTAAGGGGGAATTTCGAGAAAGATTGGGATGTATTGGATGAGAACAAAGTTGAGTTAGAAGCATAGGTAAAGAAAGTCAATGATGAAAGGGAAAAGTTTGAGAAATGGCAACGCAATGAGGAGGAAATGTTAAATAATGAGGTACTAGCAGCAAAAGCTGATATTCAGAGGGAGTTAGAAGACCTTAGACTAAAGAAAGAAACTTTTGAGAGCGCAATGGAGCTTGAGAAGTCAAATGCTTTTGAGGAGCTTGAGAGAGGTCGTGCTGATATTGCTTGGGAGCTTGAGCTTCGTAAGCATGAGCTTGAGATGGATATGCAGAAAAAATAGGAGGATATGGAGAAGCAGCTGCAGGAGAAAGAGAGCCAGTTTAATAGGTGGAGAGATCAAGAACTAAACCAAATTAATTCTGTAAAAAATCTAAATGAGTCTAAACTTCGAAAGTTGAATGTGGAACAAGATCAGTTAGAGAGGGAAAAAGAAGAGCTCTCCAAACACACAAAAAAACTGGAATCTGACCAACTTGAGATTCAAAAGATATTGACACTCTATGTATGCTTAGCAGGAATCTGAAGGATCAAAGAGAACAATTTATCAAGAAAAAGAATGCTTCCTAGCTTTAGCTGAGCAGTGTAAGGTCTGCAAAAATGTGGGGTGACAGTGACTGATTTTGAGCTTCTCCTAGTGGAGACTAAGGATGCAGATTTTCAGTCACCAACTTTAGATTTGGAAAAGCATCTGAAAGATAAGAATGCTGAAATACCTCCTCCAGGTACGGGCCTTCATTTTGGCACTTCTGATGCCCAGAGGGTGCAATTGGATAGTGGAGTCAGGGAAAATGAAGAATCAGAAAGATTAGTTAAAGCTGGTGATGATCAAGAGTTGTTTTTTGGAATAGCAGATAATTCCACTGATATCCAGTTGGAAGGTGAGCAGATCATTCCCTTTGTCAATGAACAGAATGAAAGGGAGGATCTTCCATGCCTCCTAAAAATGATTCCCAGCCTGAACAATCAAAACAGAGATGGCGCCAACCTGGCAAGAAAAGTAGGCCTAAAGGTATCAGGAGAACACACTCTGTTAAGGCAGTTGTTGAAGATGCCAAAGCTATACTTGGGGAAGCTTCTGAAGAGAAGAACGATGGTCCTCCAAATGTGTGACAAATGATTCTCTAAACATCCAAGAGGAAAGCCAAGGAGATTCTGTTCATGCTGATATGGTGGCAACAAGTTCGAGATGAAGAGACGGCTCATTTTCACATCTGACACGTCAACTGGGGAGCTAGATGCAGAGGATAGTGAAACGCGTTCAGACAGTATTTTGCTTAGTGGGTGTCGAAAGAGGCATCAAATCTCAGCTCCTGGAACTCAGACTCTTGGAGAGAAGTGCTACAATTTCGGCGCTCTACAAGGTAAGCTACATATCCATAGACAACTGTTATGTTGTTTCAAGATTTACTTATTATTTTTTTTGGTAAGAATATTTTCATGATTTTAAGCCTTTTTTAAAATTTGGCTAGACTGATATGTGGGGTATTAACAAGCTAAGCTGAATCATGCATTGGCTGGTTCTGTTTGGCCTCAAATTTTAGGGGCTTAGTTTGGTTCTTCCCTTAGCTCTTTGAAAACTAAGACTGATTATAGATTATTCTAACTTACTGTAAAGGATATTACTTTTATAGAGTTGACTGTACCCATCAGCTCAGGATCAGTTAACTCATTGATTTTCTGCCTAGATCTACTCATGAAAGCAATATTAGGTATATTAAATATTTTGACCTGTTACATGTCTGTGAAATTGATATTTTGCCGAACTGAACTGCCCTTGTGCTAGCTAGGCTGAGGCTCATTTTGTCAACCGAGCCTGATTCATTGCTCATGCTCTGCTCTCATTCATCTAAGTTTGCTTTTTGATCTCCCTTGATTAATTTTCTGTAGGTGCATCCATGTGCTTGAATTTAAAGTTTTTGCTTGTAGATTCCACATTATAGTTTCGCTTTCTATTTTTGAGCATTTTATTTTTCTGAATTGTATAACAAGAGACTTATGCTAGAAAATTTGTATCTAAATGTTGTGCTAGTATGGGCACTGTTGTAGCAGCCCAAACAATCTTTGATCAGACTAAAGAATGCAAGATAGGAAGCCTTCAACAGTCAACTGAAAATGAGGTTATGAAAGGTGGCAATGATGAAGGAACTTCTATACGGGAACCAGCTGTTGAACCTTCATCTGGTATTGATGGTGATAACAAGAAAACATCACATATGCTGCAGAAATCCATAGTGGAAGAAATCATGGAAGTTTGTGAGCTGTCTCAAAAGCTTGTCCATAAAGTTTTTTACTTTTCTTCTTGCTGTCACTTTTGTATTGCATTGGCATGCATACTGACCACTTTGGCATTGTTAGGAATGCTTTGTATCTTCTCGCTTGTTTTTTTCTTAATTGGCTATTGCTATTTCTTCTCAAAATAGATGCAGGGTTTTGATGATGACATTATTCCATTATGACAGACCCCAACTGAAACCATTAAGACTGTTATAATGGTTATAATGGAAAATAATGGACAATAATGAAAAAAATGATGTCATTGTTTTTCAATTACTTTCACCTAATAAACAATTATGACTTTATCAGGTGGTGCAAACTCTTTTCGAGGGGAAACTGGTTCAGAAACTTTGATTTTTTAAAATGTTGTGGACTGTTATAATGCTAGATTACCTGTAATGACTGCCATTGGTTTTTCTCTACTATTTTATGTATAACGTGACAGAGGGGGGGGGGGGCTGAAACTGTTAAGACTAATGACGTTATAACAGCTGTTATTGTAAACCTTGCAGAGGGATTGCCAACGTCATATTGTATCTTACATAATATTATTTTTGGGGGGGCCTGAAAAATTTACCCATGTTTAGCTGTCTAGATATGAGAATTCTAAGAGGTAGACATGTGAAACCAGATGCCATAATTTTGAAGCCTTCACAGCATAGTCAACACAACTGGAGGGAGCACATGCCTTGTGCTTCCCCACTCCCCTCCTCTCTCTTTTTTCGCAGGACAAGCTTCTTTCATTTTCCCTCTCTAGTGTCCAATTTTGTTCCTCTCTCACTTGCCTTGAAAAGGCTTGTGCATAGCACTTGCTAAATACTCATCAAATGTTACGATTTAGGTGTCAGGTAAGTGATTTAATTCTGCATGTCAGTGGCATTTCTAAACATTTAAGAAGGAAAGAGTAGAGAACTTTTTGTTTATTCTTGTTTAGGCATGCATTACTCACAAAAGTATTGTATTATTCTCACTGTGACAGTTTATGGGTCATGTCATTTTTTCATCTATTTTCAGCTACTTCAAGACATTGGGCTGGCTATATTACTATTTTTTTCCAAGTTAATATGCATAATATGCCAATTGACCTGAGTTACTAGTTTCTTTTTGACAGTTTGAAACGGAGGAAACATATGCTAACGTGGACAGTGATGGTGACATCATGGTGGAGTTGAGCGGGCTGAGTGGGGAAGATAGAGTTTTGTAGATTATGATGAAGATGCTGAGAAACATAATGCATCCATAGGAAAGAAGCTGTGGACTTTCTTCACAACATGACAAGGTCCTGAGTATCTAGGGTATGGTTTTCTTTTCATCTCAGATTCTTTAGCCCTTGAAGGTTTACTGTTAGGATGCGAAACCTTGCACTGGCCATATCAACTTTTAAGCTTAAATTAACTATAGTGCGTGTAGTCATCTAACTACTCAAAGAGGACTCATATTCCTTGAAAGGATGAAATTTTTTTGCAGATACCTTGCCTCCTATTGTGATTATTTCTTGCCGTATATTGGAAAAACTTGAGCATACATATGAACATTCAAAGAAATCATAGATTTTGGTCTCTTAAACACTTTGTGTTGTTTTATTTTTACTATGAAATGCACATTAGAGCTGGAAAAAAGAAAGTATATTTGCTCTTCTACCATGGTTTTCAGTTCAGTCTGCTGTCAGATTGGAATCTTGTGTAATTTTACATAAATATAGCTTTAAGATTTTGCATTGTCATTTAGATGATAGTTACCAAAACATGATGCACCAAATACATCAATAAAATGAGGACTTACAATGTCTTTCCATGCTTCCAGAACAATGCTGCTAATGCCACAGATGAGACAAGCATGACTATTACTCTAATCAAGTTATATGAAGGACTTCTCCAATAGGACAGGTATTGTTTCCATAGGCAAGCCTTGCGCTGCTCCCAACCTTTTTGTGGAAAAAGTGTTGGGAAATTTAGGTCTCTTGAATTTGGTGGTGGTGTGCTCAGCTGTTTAACTAGTTCTTTGTTGTCCCTGCAATATAAAAAAAAAAATATCAAACCACCTGGTACGCTCATAATCGGGAATGACAATGCTAATATTTATACATCCTTATTATCTTTTCCAAAATAAGTTGCAGCATGTCCCATGATAATTTGCTCAGTAATGAGTGTATCTTTGATACACACACATGTTTTTATTACATGTATGGATGCATGCAGTTTAGATGGTTATGAA
>UESW01003047.1:92456-126037 GCA_900491605.1 Calamus simplicifolius | reverse complement strand
AATGAAGAAAAATGTCTCACGGAGGAGAGGATACTCACCCATAGCATGGCGGCGGAGGCATCCCTGAAGAAGGAAGAGCACCCCTAGCACCGAAGCTCCTCCTGGAACTCCGGTAGGCAGGCCAGGGCCAGCAACTCCTCCGCCACACAGCCGTGGTTCATCAGCGAAGGTCAGGACGGAACCGCTCTGAGCCCGCTTCCCTCCGCGGGCCTGGCCGATACCGAGGCGACAGGCGTTGCACCCGGGGCTGACGACGTCTCCTCTATAGACGGCCCCACTGCCGGCGGGTACTTCTCGCCCACCTCCTCTCCCTTCGACGGGCCTCCACCTAACGGGCCCTCATCCGGGACTGGCTCCGCGGATGGAAGGACGGCCTCGGTCCTTGGCTCCTTCGAGGGGGTTTCAGTAGTGAGGTCGATCGGTGGCGCAGCCCCCTGGTTCGGCTGAGGCCCACCGAGGGAAGGGTTCGGTGACCGAGACTGAGGGCGGGTCCTCCTCCCCGACCCCTCGGCATCACTGGCGGCCCTCTTCTTCTTCTTGGCCACCGCCCTCTTTACTATGTCGGCTAGCACCCTCATATCTACAAAGGCCAGAGTCGGTCAGCCAAAAAAAATGAGAGAAGGAAAAGTAGGAGGAGACCCGCGACCGCTCACCATCACTCAGGAGGATGCCGGCAAGTCGGAGATACTCCTTCGATAGGAGTCTTCGGCGCGGGGGGGGGGGGGAGACCTCGGAGGCTAGCAACAACCCGTGCGCCTCCCTGTCCCTTGGAACTATTGTCAGGTTCCTGTTCGGCTCTAGGTGTAGGACCCTCCAATCCCGCTTCCTCCCCCGAGGCCTATAAAGAAGAACCGGGTCTGCCACCTTTTGATGGATGTGGAAAGACTCAACTTGATGACCCGACCAAGCCGAGGAGTGAACAGCCAACAACCAGAGTGGCCCTGGTGGCGAAGGGTGTAGAAGGTGCGGAACAGGAACACTCGGGCCTCTATGCCCTAGAGGCCACAAAGCACCATAAATGCACAGATGGTCCGAAGGGAGTTCGAAACCAACTGTGCCGGCGCTAGGTCGTACCTATGGAGGAGGTTGGCAATGAAAGGATGGAGAGGAAGTCGGAGACCAACCCTGAAAAACTCCTCATACAGGCAACCCCCTGGGAGGAGGAGGTTACCCTGTCGTCGGACCCAGGGGCGATCAGCCGGACATCCGCGGGAATCCTATAGACTCCCTAAGGATCCTTAGGTCGAAGGGGGTGACAGTGGAGGCAATCCCTTTCGGGCTTTCCCTGCTAACCCTAGATGGCTGGGTGGAGGACGACGGCGTGGCAATGGCTGCCGAGCGATCCCTGATAGGGATCCTCCAGGCAACCCGCCGCTGGGACAAAGGGACCTGGTCCTCTGAGGAAGGAGAAGAGGACCATTAAGGTGTTGGGGACGGAGAGACCCGTAACTGAGATGAGGAAACACGGTCCTCGCAAGGAGGGGAAGAGGAACACGAGGGCAACGAAGCCATGGAAGGAAAACAAAGAGAGGTTAAGAGGACTGACCTAGATGAAGGAGGAAGGACGACAAGACCAGAAGGAGGAAAGCTCGGGTAAGCTCGGGCTGGAAAGGAAGAAGAAAGTCTCAGAGACGTGAAGAGTCGGGCTCAAGGCGACCCTCCTTGTATGCATCCTTTTCAAATCATCCTGCCCGATTCAGCTTGCCACGCGCATGCTTTCCACTGGAGGAAGCTATCACGCCCCAGACCCTATATTGGATCTAGAGGTGGCAACCCGCCGCATGCCGGGCATGCAAGGCGTCCCAAAATAATACAAGAAGGGGTAATAATTATATTTCGTCCAATTTAAATGGTTCTTAATACAAACCATAATCATATATTTTAGACTACATGCCAAAATACATAACTCAATAGGGTTACAACAAAGTACTGGATCTAAGTTACTCTGATAGCTGCTTCAACTACCCCATATCCCCATCTTCAGTTCTGTGGCTCTGAAAAACATTGTGAGGTTTAAATAAGCTCACACTCAATAAGTAAGCCAACTATAATGTAATTTAATCACTTCATGCTTTTATAAACTAAATTTTTCCACAATAAATATCTGCTAAGCTCCCATATTTCAGATATATTTACCATGTTATCAAAATATGCATCATATGCTCAAAATAAATTTTGAAAGCAATTGCCATATATAGTATATCAAGAATATACAATTTCATGATAAAACCACTATAAATAGCATGTAAAAAATGTAATTTTATACCAATGTCCCACGGCCACACACTATGTACACAGAACACCCCTCTCGGGTGTAACACCCCCCTCGGGTGTATCCTCCCTAAATATCCCCTAGGAGTCAGGGTCCTGGAACCAGTGTCATGCACTCACATCCTGCCATATCCGGCTACAACACACCCCAAGAGTGTGTTCTCCATATACCCCCCTATGGAGATGGGTCCCGGTGCCATGTGGCATAATATTGCCATATCCTGTCACAGCACACCTTCTGGGTGTGTGTGCTCCATATACCCCCCTATGGAGTTGGGTCCCGGTGCCAAGTGAGTCATGCAACATATCACATAATACCATATCATAGCGGACCATAGTGGGACATATCATCATATACACAAAGTAGCATGTATCGTTGCAAAAATGTAATCCATATACTTTTCATAAAAACATGTCACATACACATGTATATTTATAAAACCTTTAACAATTTCAAAGTCATGCCAATTGATCAGTTGTCCACATAGATACCCAATTATTTATAAAATATAATAAATAATAAACTAATCATAGCAAAGGCTCATTTACAAATAATAATACCAATCCATTTTCTTATTTTTTAAATAATGCAATATATAATAATATAACATTTAAATACATAATTTTTATATTTTAATATTTTATGATAATTATGATAAATGACTTACTTACCTCCTGGCGCTAATCCAAAGATGTAATTCGGCTATTTAAGCACCTGGGTACCTACAGCATCAATTTCTCAATTTTTAGTCCCCAAAAGTAGCATATCAAAATAGCTTTTAGCTCTACCCAGTTTTAATCCTGGGGCCAACTTGGGGCTTGAATATCTCCCAATACATAAGCCCAAATGGAAAAATAAAAATATCCTCAGAAACTAGAATCAGCACTGATCCGAAACATATTTTTATTTTTCATTTTTGGCTCAATACGGGATCCAAATCGTGGCCCCAAATTTGCTCGCGAGCGGCCCAACAGGGCCCAAAAGGGGAACGGCCCAAACCGGCCCGCTCCCCCTTTCACCCCGCTTCCCCTGTTTCGATCGAAACAGGGGAAGGATTATGCCGGCGGCCAGGGCCGCCGCCGGCCACTCCCCGGGGAGGCCTGGTCGCCGACGACCGGCCCGGAGCTGGTCGTCGCCGCGGCCGCCCCCCATTCCCTCTCTTTCTCCCTCTATTTCTCTCTCTTTCTCTCGTTGCCCGCCACGGCTGCCACCCGTGCCGGTGGCTCGGCCGGCCATCACGGCCGGCTGGACCTCCATCGGATGCTGCCCCAGCGCTGATGGAGGCCGCCGACAGCAGCCCGGGCCCGGCGAGCCGGCGGGCACTCCGCCGGGCCCGAACCAAGCCGCGGAGCAGCTTGGTTTCGCGATGAAGGGAGGGCCGCTCGGCGGCCCTCCGCTGTCCCACTCCGGCCGCCTCGAGCGGCCGGAGCCTCCTCCTCCTCCCTCCTCCGGCCGTCTCGAGCGGCCGGGCATGGAAACGGGAGGAATCCCTCCCGATTCCCTCTCTCTGTCACCCGTCTCTCTCTGCCGAAATAGTGGACGAAGGGGAAACATTACCTGGCTCATTGATGGTGGTGGGTGGAGGGGAAGGCTCCCTCCTCTCTCCCCATTTATAGCTGCGTGGGGAGGCCTCCTCTGTGCTTGAGAGAAGAGGGCGCCGCCCTCTTTGACCGGCGGGGCTGGGGAGCCGCCCGTGTGCGGTACGGCTGCGGCGCCTCCCCCTCCTCCAGTCCAAGAAGACGGATCCTCACATGGTGAGGATCCGGGGCTCACAGAAGCGCTTTGGCAACCATCCGGCTCGTCGGGAACATGATCAGCGGCCAATGATCGGACATCGATTACGCTAGCCTCATGATGGCTACTATCTTTTCATGGAGATCAAGGGGCTTCCCCGATTCCGAGGAGGATCTCTCCAAATCCGATGGTAGGGGTTGGCAGGACGATACGTTACGGTACCCCATGTCTTCCGCATTAAAGAGGCGTCACCCCTCAAGGACACGCGCCCCTCTCCGCAATTAGAGGCGTGCAGGGATCAGCCACCGGATGATTGTGCGCCCCTTTCAACAGGCAGGAAATGTAACCGCACCATCTGAGGGACGGGAGGGCATCTGATGTAGCTAATCATACCACGTCAGTGACAAGATAACTGTCAGAGACCAAGATCGACCCCAGAGTCAGCCTCCCAAACCAAGACCGACTCCAGAGTCGACCTCCAAGCCCCGACTCCCGAGTCGACCTCCCAGACCAAGACCAACTCTAGAGTCGGCCTCCAAGCTCCAACTCTTGAGTCGGCCTCCCAGACCAAGACCGACTCCAAAGTCAGCCTTCAAGCCCCGACTCCGGAGTTGGCCTCCCAGACCAAGACCGATTACATAGCTGGCCTCCAAGCCTCGACTCCTGAGTCGGCCTCCCAAACCAAGACCGACTCCAGAGTCGGCCTCCGACCCTAACTCCCGAGTCGGGTTCAGCCCAGTACTCTCGATCTTCGCCTGGCCTGCTTGACACCTGCGCCAGCCACGTGGTCCATCTATCACCTACAACCGTACGTGACCCCCGCGGCCATTGTCAGTTGCGGTGCACGCCCGATAAGACCGAGCCTACCTGCCGACTGCGGTGCTGCACTAAAAAAGGGAAAGATGACAGGCTGCCTCTTGACAGGCTCAGAGGTAGTTGCGACCTATCTCCATCGGCCTTGCCGCTTATCCCCGGCCAGATGAAGACGTCTTGAAATCAATAACCTTCCAAAAATAGGTAAGGGGAGCTTTCGATCAGGTATAAAAGCTTTCACTCATAACGAGAGAGGAGATCTGAACTTCAAGTTTTTTTTTTGACTAAGTCTTTAGTATGTTATTCTTTGGTATTTCCTAAGTTTCTTACTTGAGCATCATAGGGTCCCCACCGAAACACTTGGTCTTCAAGGACTTCCTTGTAGAACCCCTGTTCGAGAAGGAGGCATTCGAAGGTTTCAATTTCATCCTTATTGTCTCACAGATCCACGTTCCTACTCGACGTTCAAGAGGATGATTTGGTGGTAACAATAAGGTTTTAGATTAAGATTCTAGTTAGAGTAAAGGAAGGGTTTGGGTTTCGATTAAGATCAATCTTTGGGTGAGGTAACGGCCTCGATCGGGATAAGGTATGCATGGGTTTGCAGTGGAAATGAAGGAAGAACAAGAAGAAGTGAGCGAATAACGGAGGAAGTGAGCGAAGGCACGTACCAGACGTTAGTGAGAATGCCAGAGAACGTCGGAGGGCGGCGCCCACCGAACGCCAGGGCGGGTGGCTGTTGGACTGACAGAGAAGAAGCCGCTTCACGTCAGCCGGCGGAGAAGGTAGAAGCGGGCGCGGACGGAACTGGGAGATTTGAGATCAGCAGATGTGCGGCTCCTCAGGTCTGTTGATGGGCCCGAACCCGGAGCCGTTGATTGCATGATGCAAACACTCTTGATTTGCTGTGTATTATTGGAGCGAAGCAATAAATAAATAGAAACCATAAATATACTTTTAGCTCTCAAACTTGCCCTTAAAATTTATTTTGACCCTTAAAGTTTTAATTATTACTCTGGTCCCCACATTAAGGAATGTTGCATTCCTGGAACAGGGAGTCCTAAGAAAACCAAAACTAAAGTAGGGACCTCTATATAATTTTCACTCACCATATTTTCATTTAAACTTCTGGACTTCGAAGTAATTATTCTTACATAAGGAACCTTATGTAATTTTCCTTCAAATAACCATGCATAAAGTGAGGTCGGCATTCCAACTGGTGAGTCGCTCGAGGAACTTTCGTTCCATTCAAGAGCGAGAATGGCGCATCTCAAGGGGTAAACCATACGGGTCGGTGACCGAATCTCCTCAATAATGTAACTAACGCATCGAAAGACAAAAAGCCGGTAAAATCCATCGAGGATTTGACGGGACGCGCTGTTGGCTGCCGGCCTTCTGCCTCCCCTTCGTCGCCACCCAGCATACCGGGACCCATCTTAGGTTCTTTCCTCTCTCCCACACCATCCCAATCGAACAAAAGCGAGGAAAGAAACAATGGGCTTTTAATAGACTTTTCCCATTATTTCTCAATACTAGAGATCTGTAAGCTTTTTCTAGTGTTGCAGTTCCTGCTCTTTTTTATATTCCTTCATTTCTCTCTCTCTCTCTCTCTCTCTCTCTCTCTACCGATCGTAGAATGAAATAACTTTCCTAATAAAAAAATCATAACTTCAGAATAATAAGAAGGTGAAAGGAAGGATGGCAAGCATGAAGCTGGGCTCCAAGGCTCATGATATCTTCTACCTGGAAGGCCAAACGTGGTACGTGTTTCCATATCAATATAGTTACGACATTCCCTCTGCTTAATACTAATAGTAAACGTTTGTTCTTTTCTTCTTCTTTTTTTTTCGTTTTCGCGCGTCTATACGAATGCATTACTATAGTATGGGGCAAACTTGGGGTGTTTGTCGTCTGACAGAAGCCTAGAGAATTAAGGGAATGAAGAGTCCTCTAAAGATTTCCATGGAGGATCGGAGGATGAACAGAAACTGAACAAATATGCTTGCATAGTTTTGATAACACATTCAATTGGCTCTATCTCAAGTTCATGGACCAGCATTACAAACGTAGCATCCTCGGCAACTTGTTTGTTCTTACATAAATGCTCGATCGGGCATTGTGATGTGGTAGGAAGCATCATACAACGTATCATCTTTCCTACCACCCTTCCTAAAAATGTTGTCGTCCGGTCTTTGCAGCATAAAGTGTCCTATGCTTAAAAAATGCTTGTGTTGGAGAGCATAAATAATTCTCCAGGCTTGGCACAGGAAAGAAGTGAATCAATTTGGATTAAACCAAAGGCCGAGAAAAAAAAGCAATCAGTGGCTCACATACAGACATAAACCATTTTCCAACACCAAAATGTTTCTTATTGGATTATCAATGTATCTGGAATCTGAATGTTATTATGTTCTACCCTGTGAAGGGAAACAGGGAAACACCAATTGGAATTGGATTGATGCAAAGCTATTTATCTACCATGAAGAAACATGATGTCCTAAACCATCTTGATAAGTAACTAAAGTTAATTGTTATCATATTTTCAATCAGCATGAAAGAGATCAGCTTTCCTAGTTTCATGGCTATGGCCTTTATGAATTCATTCTCACATTCAAGTACTTTGCTTCCTTGCAGGAAATGTACAACTGAGCTTGTAAGCGATGTTGTTGTTGAAGTAGATGATATGTCCTTTCATCTCCACAAGGTTTGTTTCTTTGCTTCAAACTGCTTCCATAAAGTATTGGTCATTTCCATTTCTCTACTTATGCAAGTGTGGTTGATAGTGGCATGGTTATAGAAAGGGAGATGATTTTCAAGGAACTTCTCAGTATGGCCAGATCTAGTTTGTTTATTAAGATGGACTTGCCAAGCTAGTTAATGGCCATCATATTAAAATCATCTAGACTTTTTCTAACTATTTTTGGGGGGGGGGGGAGGGGGGTGTTATGGATCATAATTTGCCAAGTATTCCTATGTATGTCACCTGTAATGTTATTCTAAGTTTTTCCATACCTTCTTATAACCTCTAGTCATGTTAATTTATATCTTCCTCTTGTTTTCTTGCAACCTTCAACAAACCCTTTTTACCTTATAGGAGCCGTCTTATAGCTTCCCTGTATATTTCCAAATCATCTCAGTTGTTATTTCATTACTTTGTCCTTAATTTGTGCAACTTTTATAGCACCTCTAATACATTCATTTCTTAGTTTATCCTTCCTACTATTATCATAGATCTTTCTAGTATTCTCATCTCTAGTGGAAAATTTCTTATCAGCAACCTAGATCAAATGCTGGCAAAAGACAAACCTACTGTTTCAATGAAGACCATAACCAATAATCATCCAAATTTACATGTATTATCAGCATGTGCTATTAGTACCAGAAATTTATAATAACTTTTTACCTCTTGATCTTGTTTAAAATCTTTTACAGAGTCCATCTTTCAGGGCATTGTAAATTTTTATGCATACGTAAAATAAAAAAAAAATTCTGTTCTGTCAGAATTTCGTTTGAAAGATTTTAATGTAATGACATTACAACTAAAAGTTATCAACTTCTATTTCTATATAACAGATGGGTACTGGAAATACATAAGCTACAGAGTTCCAGCTTTTGTGTGGGCTGGTGGTCCAAGTTCTGTTTTGTTAGAAAGTGCCGCCACCTTTTCTTTGGGGAAAATGATTGAAAACTCTTTTACTGTAGCTGTCACATGCTCAATCTGGCTTACCGGGGTCCTTTTCCTTAAAGGAGAACTAGTCATCTCCTTTAAACATCCGGGCATTATATTCAGCTCTTGCCATGGTGGCTATCATTCAACCAGACAAATGCACGTAGAAATGACCTTCATAAAACATTTCATGATGCTGTTGTGATTTATCTGCATGCAGATGCTTGTAGGTTTTAAGCATAGTAATATATTATGATTTGATTGGCTTTTTCTTTAAAAAAAAAAAAATCTGCAGAGGATTCATTTAGTTCATTATATTTGTACTGATGTAAATGTGCTATGATACATATTGGTGTGTAAAGAACTTGCTTTAACACCCTAAGCATCACCATTCTTGACTTGATGAAGTCCAAATTATAGATATACAAGTTTGTCTCTAATATGCTTTTTATCATTCTTGCAAAATATGATTTAATCTAACAATCCGTTTGCCATCTTTTCTTATTGAATTGTTTATGTCTGCAACAAGCATTATATTGGCCATGAATTCTTGCAGTTTCCATTGCTTAATAGGAGTGGGCTTCTGCAAAAAATGATAAGTAAATTTCCTGGTGAGGAAGGAAAAGCCTATGCTTTGCAGCTTCATGACATTCCTGGTGGCGCCAAGGCTTTTGAGCTTGTAGCAAAATTTTGCTATGATGTAATGATAGAGCTGAATGCTCTCAATGTGGTCTGTCTGCGCTGTGCTGCTGAGTACCTATGCATGACTGAAGATTATGTAAGTGGGAATCTCATTTTACAAACAGAGCACTTCCTTAACGAAATTTTAATAGTTGGAAAGATTCGATCAAAGCTCTGGAATCGTGCGAGAGTGTTCTTTCCCATGCAGAAGAGCTTCACATTGTCTCGAGATGCATCAATTCACTGGCATCTAAAGCTTGTACTGAGAGCCCAGGAGGCAGTGCTTTGTGGAATGGAATCGTTGCTGAAGAGATACAGAAATCCACTGGTGCTGATTGGTGGTATGAAGATGCTTCTTTCCTCACTCTACCTCTATTCAAGAGGCTTATCTTGGCTATGGAAGCTGAAGGCATGAAACCAGAAAGTGTTGCTGGCGCACTTGTGTTTTATGCAAGGAGGTTCCTGCCATGTCTGAGCAAAAACTCCAGCTTCTGTGATGGTACAACCCACATAAATCTTGTTGCATCAGTTCCAGAACCATCGGAGAGCGATCAGAGGGTCTTCCTTGAAGAGATTATTGGATTGCTGCCCATGAAAAAGGGTATTACATCAACGAAGTTTCTTCTCGGCATGCTTCGCGGTGCAATGATCTTGCATGCAAGTCCTTCATCCAGGGAAAATTTGGAGAAAAGAATAGGAGCCCAATTGAATGAAGCTGCATTGGAAGACCTTTTGATACCAAACTCGAGCTACTCCGTTGAAACTATCTATGACATGGATTGTGTCCAGAGAATCCTTGATCACTTCATGTTAATGGACCAATCGATGCTTGCAACTTCAGCTAGCATTGTGGATGAGGGACAATTGATGGACTCGTCCCCTTCGTTGACACCAATGACCATGGTAGGGAAACTCGTTGATGGTTATCTTGCCGAAGTCGCACCAGATGTTAATTTGAAGCTGCCCAAATTCCAGTCACTGGCAGCTGTTATTCCAGATTATGCCAGACCTTTAGATGATGGCATCTATCGTGCTATTGATATATATCTCAAGGCAATAATTCTTTCTAATTAATTTAAACTTTTAAATTCTTCTATTGGAGACTAGCCTTTCTCAATTTAAAGGCACAGAGATGCACACTTGCACTCACACACCCGCATGCATGTCCTAATTGTTGCATACATACACATATAGATTTCATAGGAAGAACATGAACATGGTGGGTGTGCTTGACTTTCTTGTGTACGTGTTACGTCCTAGGACCTCATCTGTAAAGACTGGTTTGAAGGTATTATATTGGGGCATTATCACCTACTTTCTCTAATGCACATCTGAATCATGGCTACAGAAAGTATAGATTAGTACAAGTAAAAAGTCTTTAGGGTTGGCACCAAGGTTTTTGATCCATTTCCTGCCCTCGCCTTGATTTGGCCAGGATTTCTCCTATCCTTGTTCTCAAAAAAATTAGAAAGATCATCACAAACTTGATTGCTTCAAGCTAATGTAAGCTCCTTATTTGATTCTTGGAATTTGTTTGTAATTGGAAAAGACATGCTCTTTGACATGCAAATGAAGAGTAAATAGATGATATGCCCTACTTTTCTTCAATTGAAGGAACTCTTTTTATCTGATAATGTAAATAAAAAAACCAGCCTGATGTCAGGTTTCTGATCAACTGTGCCAGACTTGTTTTATGATGAAGTTGAGCTATGCTGCTGACCCAGTGAACCCAGCCAATAGCCCTTTGATAAATCCCTGGGACTAGCAATCAATCTCATTTAATGAACATGCAAGTTGGGAACTTTTCTTCCTTAATTCTTGAACACCACCTTCATGCAAGCAAATTGTGTATGTTATGCCTCACAGTTGGATGATGCTGCAAGGATGCATGTTTATATGAAAGTAAAAGTAAAATCTTATATTTATCAAGATTTCTACATGGATTTCTTTCTCCTTTCAGTTGATACAATATTACTCTGCATGGTATATTATTAATTAGTACCTTTTATGGTTTTGTATGTAGACCCACCCATGGCTCAGAGAGTCCGAACGCGAGCAGCTCTGCCGTCTCATGAACTGCCAGAAGCTTTCCTTGGAGGCATGCACCCATGCAACCCAGAATGAAAGGCTACCCCTTCGTGTGGTTGTTCAAGTCCTCTTCTTTGAGCAGCTCCGCCTACGAACCTCGATCGCTGGCTGGTTCTTCGTCTCTGACAACATGGAGAACTGCCATGCCCCTCATGGGAACATCATGCTCCCAAAGAGCAATGATGGAGCAATCCAGACAGAGATCATGGAGAACCAAAAGAAGCATGACAATATATCAGGTGTCGAGGATATGAGGTTGCGAGTTTCAGAACTTGAGAAGGAGTGTTCGAGCATGAAGCAGGAAATTGCGAAGCTTCTGAAGCCAAAAGTGGATGGCATATGTTCTCCAGGAAGTTTGGATTTGGTGTGAAGTCACAACCCGCATTGCATGCCAGATCGATAAGTCCCTTTGATCACAGTTGATCATGGAGACTGAAATTAGTTAGCTGATTGAATGAAGCTTGATGTGTTCGCTTTCTATGAAGTTCTCATCCTTGTCGATTTACTTTAGATAGCTAGTGATTGTTGATAATATTCCTGGTAGCTATGGGTAGAAAATGGATTGTAATTCAGTTGACGTGTGATTTTCTGTGGCTTTTAACCCACCTGGATTCTGATTTCATGTAACATATTACTATACTCTCTAGTGTCATGGTAATGGATGGTGTTTTCTAAAAATCATATTCCTTCATTAATGCATGATCAGAATTAGCTCCGGTTTGTTCTTTTTTTTTTTTTTATAGACCTTTTTTTTTCGTTGCAATATCTGTCCTTTGGTCCTGGTTTGAAGGTTGATATATCTGGCAGTCCTCTTCGCACTACAGGATTAATAAGCTTCGTGTCTCGGGACCTTGAGTTTCCATTTAACATTTCAGATAAGAATGAGGCTGGATTGTTGCTTAATTAGGAGCAGTGTCATCAAGTTTAGGAGTCTCGATTCAGTTAGCTGCCATAGAGAATGATGAGATCCAATGCGCTTTATTTTATTGTTGCATCCCTGGCTTCCAATGCATCTTGTAGAAGGAAATATAAAAAAAAAATTGGTTGCGAAAAATTCGGATATTGGAGAGAGAGAGAGGAGGCTTCTCTCTTCATGCATATATGTATCATTTTCTTTAACATCGCTTGATTGACTAACAAGATAGCCATGGTTGGATCTTTCCTAATTATGAACCAGCCAACGGTCTCTTTCCCTGTCTCCAAACTAAGAAGAGCCACGTGGAGTGATGGAATGAGCGATTCCCCCTCTCCTCCTTTCCGGCGAGCGATTGACGTCAGGAAGCGGCCCGGGTCAGCCGGGGGACGGGAGCCC
This sequence comes from Calamus simplicifolius, assembly GCA_900491605.1. Taxonomy (NCBI): domain Eukaryota; kingdom Viridiplantae; phylum Streptophyta; class Magnoliopsida; order Arecales; family Arecaceae; genus Calamus; species Calamus simplicifolius. Next base: position 113,470 of record UESW01003047.1, on the reverse strand, counting down.
GGGCGAAGAACGCGGCGAAAGAGTGGGCCAGACCCACCGCGATGGCCACCTTCACTTGCCCCGCTTCGGGATCGAACGGCTCGATATCCTCCGACTCCTCCTCCCGATCGCTCGTCTCCGCCCTGCTGCTAGCTCTGCCATCTTGTCGTGTCGAGTGAGGCGATCGAGCGAGGCTGCGAGAGGCAAGCAACATATAATGGAGGCGTTAACAAAATGCTCGCCATTCGTTTCAAAATTACGACCATGCCGACCATCTTCGTATTTCCGGACTGTTTGCGTTCCTATCGAATATTTCCTTCACTTTGTTCCCTTCCTTGTGTACAACCTTTCAGCAGGACAGCAAGAGGAAGCTCAGAGCCGTTGCAGTCATGGTTTAAAATTGCCATTGCCTTTGCTTCTTGCATCTTATATTTTGTTTGATATCATAATGTTTTTTTTTTTTAAAGAAATTTCTGCAGCAATGCTATTTAATTGTTACATGACGGATCTCAAGACAAGGTATACGGGATAACGGAAACCGTTTGGACAAGGAGCACTACCATGGCAGCGGCAAACCTTGAGGGATTCTTAACGCAGAGACGGGGGGGCTCAGGGATAAGGGTCCGTATAAGGCCGTCGCGAGTGGCGGTTCGATCTGCCCGTTTTTATCGTTCATATTCGTGGCCAACCGAAAAAATGTGCGGCGCTGGATGCGCACATCGCTTCCCACCCTTGATAGTGATGGATGAATCATCGATCGTTCAAAGTATATTATGCAAAACGAACATACCTCTTTTGCCACAGATTAAATGCACTTATCGCTGCCTCGAAAGAAGACAATCCACAGATTGCCTGAGAATGTTTTCCGATGATGAATGAGGAAGAAGAGCAACTGCTTCCCCACGATGAAGCACTCTTCTCGATTTTTTTTTAGAGAATAACTGCCAAGTGCAGTTATTTTTTCATGGGCTGGGTTAGCCCATCATGGGCGGCCCAAAATTCAATAAAAAAAAATCATCTCCCACTCGCACATGGTGGGCTAAACATTAACTCATTCTTCTTTGCGATATTCATACAAGCAAATAATCCGTGCGACCAGCATACTTCGAGAGCTCATTGCGATGCATCTGTTAGGAATACATAGCAGCTCAAAATTGGGTACAACATTTTTCGAGTAGATATAATATGCAGTCCTTAGATCAATCAGTCACATTTATATCTTCTTTGATCTCTTTAGTATCTTGTATATTGTATTCACAACTATGATTTACTTAAAATCATAATTGGTCGACCTGTGAATACAAAAATAGAATGTGACATCATAATAAAATTGATCTTCCTCTTTCCTTAAACCTCTCTATTTCAGTCCAGCTCGCTTTTCTAGAAATGCCCCATTAGATCGAATCATTCATGACCATTGGCAACATTCTAAGATAGCGAACTCTGAATAGAAACTTTGAGAATAAGTTAGAGTGTGCACCATTTGAGGAACTCATATCCTCTAGAGTCTCACACGGCATAAAGTTGAGATCAAAACTTTTGCCACTCATATCGGTCGTCTTATGCATACGTAGTATGAAATACGTATTACGGTATTAACTCCTTTCCCGTGGAGCGTATGTCTTTACTTTCAATACCGTACAGATGATAGTTCAGACATGCCTAATGTCTAAACTCGAGTTCACGTATCTACTCTTCTAAAGAATCCATTAGAACTCACATCTGGCATCAAAAACAGATAAAGTAAAATATGTGGGTTATTTTACTTTCGGACATAGTAAATGTTATGTCCTCATCTTAGCACTTAGCTAAGGCAACATTTATATTTTAAACTTGAGCTCTCGATTATCACCTAGATAATAAGTCTAAAAATTGTCTCATCTCTATTTATCACACAGTAAATAGAGGCGATTACCCGTGTGAGTGGATTAATCTTATCTGTCCGACATACTTTCTCGTCATAATACACTAAGTATTAATATGCATAAATAAAAATATCATAGCATTAACAATGAAATAACAATCTCATTCAAATGTGAACATTTAGGGAAATTACAATATTTAGTAATCAGCATCTACGCAGTCCTAGAGATTTTACATGACCAATGAAAACATCTCTAGGAATTGGCTTCGTCATAGGATCTGCTATCATACTATGCGTAGATATGTACTTCAAGTTCACATCTTTCCGTGCTACCATGTCTTTAACAAAGTTATACTTGGTATCTATATGTTTGGTCTTGCCATGATATTTAGGATCCTTAGTGTATGCTATTGCTGCTTGGCTATCACAATTGACTAACAATGAGCTTGCAGTATGCTCAACAACACTTAAATGATCCAAAAATCTCTTAAGCCAAACTCCCTCTTGTACTGCTGCTGACAATGCCACGAACTCTGCTTCCATGGTGGACAATGCTATACATGTTTGTTTCTTACTGCTCCAAGATATGACGCCATTATTCAGTAAGAATACAAAACCAGAGGTAGATTTCCTTTCGTCTAAATCTCCTCCCCAGTCAGCATCTGAGTAGCCTTCAAGTCGCAAATCCTTTCCTTGATAACTCAGAGAATAATTAGCAGTACCCTTTAGATACCTCATGATTCTTTTGACGGCTTTCCAATGTGCGTGACCTAGATTGGATTGGTATCTACTTACCATTCCAACTGCAAAACATATGTCAGGTCTTGTACACATCATAGCGTACATTAAGCTCCCAACAGCACTAGCATAAGGAACGTGTTTCATTTGTTCCTTCTCTTGTGGAGTCCTAGGACACAACCTACGGCTCAATTCTTCACCTTTTGCAATAGGAGTTTCGATGGGTTTACAATCATGCATATTAAATCGTTCAAGAACTTTGTTGATATAAGTCTCTTGCGAAAGAGACAATAATCTCTTAGAACGATCTCTTGAAATCTTAACTCCAAGAATATATGCAGCTTCACCCATATCTTTCATCTCAAAATTGGACGATAACCAACTTTAATAGTATTAACCAACTCCTTATTGCTTCCGGCAATCAGTATGTCATCAACATATAATGATAAGATCACAAATTGATCCTTGGATCTTTTGATATACACGCAATGATCTTCATCAATCATTGTAAAATCATAGGCCACTATGGCATTATGAAAACGCGTATACCATTGTCTTGAAGACTGCTTAAGGCCATATATCGATCTCAAAAGTCGACATACCTTTTGTTCTTGGCCCTTCACATTGAAGCCAACTGGTTGCTCCATGTAAATTTCTTCTTCTATTTCTCCATTCAGAAAAGCAGTCTTTACATCCATTTGATGTAATTCAAGATCCATACTTGCCACTATTGCCAGAATAAGGCGAATTGAGGTAAATCTCACTACAGGAGAAAAAGTTTCCTCATAATCAATTCCTTCCTGTTGATTATACCCTTTCGCCACGAGGCGAGCTTTATATCTTTCTATTGAGCCATCAGCTTTTCGCTTTATTTTAAGAACCCATTTATTCCCAATAGCTTTGCGTCCTTTTGGAAGATCAACCAGTTCCCAAACATGGTTTGATTTCATTGACTCCATTTCTTCTTCCATTGCACTTATCCATTTTTCCTTATTAGGGCAACTTAGAGCCTCATTTACATTCCTTGGCTCATCTTCATCTTGTGGAGCAACGATGAAAGTTTCCCCTTCAATATCAAAACGTCGTCGGGAACACTTTTGCGACTTGTTCGCCGTACGGGAGATTGTACACGTGGCACATCATTCTCCATTATGCTTCCACTTGGATTAGATAATGGCGGTATCGTCTCATCAAACGGTTGCATTTGAGATTGAGTCTCATTTAATTCCTCACTTCTCACATTGCTCCCATTTGGACGAACCTGATCAATTTCATTATCAGGATCCAAAGTTTCAAATAGTGAGTAGTTCTCACCTATTTCGCCCTTAGTAGGAAACTCATTCTCTAAGAATGTGACATCTCGTGATTCAAATTCAGTTATACTCCCACTTTCTTGTGCACCTATAAACACATACCCTTTTGAGTACTCTGAGTATCTTATGAAAATACTCTTCTTGCCTCTGGGACCCAGTTTCCCATATTTATGAGAGGGTTCGTGAGTATAAGCAGCACAACCCCAAGGTTTAAGAAAACTTAAATCGGGTTTTCTACCTGTCCATAACTCATATGGAGTAGAAGTAACTGATTTAGAAGGCACACGGTTAAGTACATAGGCAGCAGTTAACAAAACATCACCCCAAAAAGTGATAGGTAAGTTAGCTTGTGCCATCATAGACCTAACCATTTCCAATAGGGTTCTATTCCTCCTCTCGGCAACACCATTTTGTTGAGGAGTATATGGAATAGACAACTGTCTTTCTATTCCTTTTTCATCACATAAATTTCTGAACTCATTAGATAAATATTCTCGACCTCGATCTGATCTAAACGTCTTTATTTTCTTTTCTAATTGATTTTCCACTAAGTTCATAAATTTCTTGAAGCAACTTAATGCCTCAGATTTATGAGAAATCAAATAGACATATCCAAATCGAGTACAATCATCTATGAATGTGATGAAATACACAGCCCCATGCCTTGCTCTTACATTCATTGGACCACAAATGTCAGAATGGATTAGTTGCAAAGGAAACTCAGCTCTTGTACCTTTTCCGAATGGTTTTCTTGTTGTTTTCCCAGCCAGGCAATGCTCGCAAATAGGCAAATTGACTTTTTCAATATTGCCTAATAAGCCCTCTTTGGCTAATCTTTGCATTCGTTGTTGGCCAATATGACCAAGTCTAGCATGCCACACATTCACATCATTTTCATAAGAGTTGGAAGATGTAAACAGGGAATAACAAACGTTAACATTACTACAGTCAACATCTAGTACAATGAAACCATCTAGAAAGTATCCACAACCATAATAATTTGTACTCAAATACAAATCAACACCACTGGCATGGAAGTTTAAATTAAAACCAAGTTTAATCAACACCAACACAGACACTAAATTCCGACGAATCTCCGGAGCATATAATACGTCATGTAGGAACAATGTGCGTCCACCACGCATCATCAACTGGCAAGTGCCAATTCCTTTAACTTCCACTTTGGAATTGTTCCCTACATAGATCCATTTCGTTCCGGTCGGTATCCGTCGGAACTCCACGAAGGCATCTCTGTCCTTCGCTACATGGTCTGTTGCTCCCGAATCTACAGTCCACAAAGGATTAGACTCAGTTAAAAATACAGAACTTGACACATAGACAAAGTTCTTAAGAATGTAATGGGAGTTTACCTTCTTTGGCTCGCCGCAATCGCGAGCAAAGTGGCCCTTCTTGCTACAGTTGTAGCATTTCACCTTCGACATATTCTTAACTTGAGGACGCTTTCCTCTTTTGTGTTGATCATCTTTCGGTTTCTTCCCCGAAGAACTCGCTCTCTTACCTTTCCACCTTTTGAACGAATCAGGACGCTTGCGCTTAGAGCTCGAAGGCCCTTGTGAGCTAGAACCTGTATAGTAAATGTCAATTACCGACTTATCTGCCAGGAGACGGTCCTCCTCTAGCTCTAAGTGGCGCACTGCATCCTCAAAGGTTTTGATGTTCTCATTGTGAGTTAAGTGCAACTTCATATGCTCCCAACTCTGAGGTAAAGAACGAATCACTGCTTGCACTTGCTGCTCATCGGTCAGAACATGGCCAGCATCCTTCAGCTCATTAATCATGTTTGACATTTTCCTTAAATGTTGTTTCATGGACTGACCATGTGGCTTCTTATAAGAATCAAATCTTATAGTGAGCTGTCTAAGCTTGGTTACAGATGTATGACCAAACCTTACTGCCAATGCTCCCCACATCTCCTTAGCATTTTCAAAACGCCTAAACTCTCGCATGACATCATTATCCATGCTACTCAGCAACGTGATGCGAGCAAGGGAGTTCTTCCTTTTCCATACAGCAAATGCATCCTTATCTCTCTTATGTTGTGCAGTGTTTCCGTCTTCAGGCTCTACCATAACAGGTTAAGAGCTTCAAGAGCCTCTTGCTCTTCCAGCACATATTGGATTTTCATATGCCAAATTTCATAATTATCACCGTTAAGCTTTTCTCCTTTGTTCAGTTCAGCAACTATATTCTTTGAAGCTGAAGCCATTGAATCTGAACATATCAGATAAACAAGCACAGATTGTTAATGCCACTTATTTATGCATCAATTTTGCACAAAAAATTATTTTAATGAATAATCTCACATAGGCTTTAGATTCGAAAGTTCACTACGTTCCCAATCATCATCAAAAAACCTAATGTGAAATTACCGTTAATGTAATCATTAAGGTAAAATTACGTTCTTTAAAGTTGCTAAAACTCTTAGAACTCCCACTCAACTCCATATGTACGAATAAGATAAATATTAAAACAGAATAGTACTATGAACTATTCATAACATGAATATCCATCAACATTCATTTATCTAACATTATGTTCATAAGGAATGAATCCATCAAACAAAATAAACATAAACATGAATATCCATTAACATTCATTTATCTAACATTATGTACATAAGGAATTAATCCATCAAAGAAAATAAACATAAACACCGACAGAACTATCCACCCAAGATATCTAACACCAACCTTTAGAGAACAACTCCTTAAGAGCTTAAAAAAAATAAACACAATCAGGTGCTGATCCTCTTTCTATAAACTGGAAATGACTCATGAAAAACCTCAGAAAATTTTATTTGCTTAGGCATCCAAATGGAGGCACCCGGAAAACCCCTAGATTCGGGCAACGTATTGCGCCGAGACCGATTCAATGCAAGGGTTGACGTCCTTCTTGCCCCGAGCCGTATGTACTCTATCATGAATTGCTCCACAATCATCTTATAGCTCGGACCTTCTAAGGTGTCCCAAACCCTATCAATCATTCTTCCCAACTCATCAGGAATTGTGCATTTTAAGGCTCCGACCATCACATATCCCGGCATTACAAAACCGTTCCAAATGATATCTTGTATCATTTGGTTGACCTTGATGATGTGTGTCATCATGTCATCATCAGCATCCCACCGGTAAAGAGCTAGCTTGATCCTAAGTTTCTCAAGCCTCTCCTTTTGAGCCACCGTTCTAGGGACAATCGGGGTTCGATATCTTTGTACCATCATTCCTGCAACAAATGCAGAAAGAAAAAAATTGGCATATTTAAAATGTCTCATAGATATGAGGAGAGATTTATACACGTTTAAATCTCAAACTCCGACAGGCCACTCAGCCCATTCCCTTTTTTTTTTTATTAACTTTCAGATATTCGCTGGAAATAAAATGCAATAAAGAGTGTCATCTTTAATTGTTTACTAACATGCTAGGAATATAAAAACGGTCACTTTTGAAAGGCAATGCGGATGGCCATGCTAAGCACAGTAACTCATGCAACAATGATACAGAAAGAAACCGAGAGTTTCATAAGACAGCCATCCGTGTTCCTTCCCTTGTCACCAAAAAAAATATCCGGCCATCTGATATCTATGGGCCCTTATCCTCTTCCTGACATTCTTTGAAATCAGGATATGAAATCAGGATGGCCGAGTGGTCTTAGGCGTCAGGCTGAAGTTCCCCTTCCGTAAATGGGTTCAAATTTCACTTCTGATAAATTTGACTCAATTTAAAACAACGCTTCCTTAAAATAAAATCGAAGCCTCTCTCTCGTGAGGGCTTAGAGTAAGGTTTGGTTTTTATCCTCGCGACACATGAGTCGCTGCTGCATGACAGCAGCAGAATGGGATAATTCTCTGAAATCCAGAGAATTTGATTCTATCTTTATTCATCTTTATCAGAAACTTATTCATCTTTATCAGAAACTTATTTTAAATGAATCAAATTCTAAATACAAAGAATCTGATCTTATCTAATCATTTGTTTCTCTTTTTCATCATTATCAGAAAGTAAACTTATTATGCTGGCATACTAATAATACGAGAAAGAGAACCGAAACCATGGCTCTGATACCAATGATGGAAACAAATTCCTAAATATAAAACAAAAATTACGGAAAAATGTGCCCATTCTACGCATGAATCACCGATCGTTCAAAGTATATTACACAAAATGAACATACCTCTTTTGCCACAGATTAAATGCACTTATCGCTGCCTCGAAAGAAGATAATCCACAGATTGCTACCTTTCTGTGAGAATGTTTTCCGATGATGAATGAGGAAGAAGAGCAACTGCTTCCCCACGATGAAGCACTCTTCTCGATTTTGTTTTTAGAGAATAACTGCCAAGTGCAGTTATTTCTTTCATGGGCTGGGTTAGCCCATCATGGGCGGCCCAAATTCAATAAAAAAAATATCAGATAGGGTTCTAGCCGTAGATAGGGGGTAACTTGGGCAAAGTTCAATCCGAATTTGGTCCGTAGAACCAAAAAATAACAGTGCTTGAACTTAGATTTGTCCAACCCAAACCCAAAAGATCTGGGTTTAACCCAGATCGATTACAAATCAGTCCGAATTCGGGTTGACTGCAACCCGAATCCAGAATAACCCGAACTCGCAAGCCCTTCGGCGGCAGGCCCACTGGCCGATAGCTCACTCACATTATTTTTCCTAATTACCTTCGCTCACGATCGTTGCCTCGCTGGCTCGCTACTCGCCTTATTTCCTTCGCTTGCCCTGTCGCCCGCTTGCTCTCAACCCTAACCCTAGCTCCTAGCCTCCCATTCATTTTCGCCGCTCGCCTTCATCGGACCTAGGAGAGCTGCTAGATCTTTCCGATCGCCACCGGCAAGTAACGAAATCAACAAGTAATTTCTTGTTTCATCCCCTGTAATTTTTTGTTTTATACCTGAAATTTTTTGGATGCTGTGGGTTGAGTCTTGTTGGAACCGTCGCAGGAGAAGAGGCAGTTGACTGAGTGACGCCGGAGAAAAGACAATTGCTGAAACTATTCGCTTGAAAGGGACGGAAAGCACACCAACCTTTGAGATCTAGTAACACTGACATTGTTCCCTTCTTTACACAAACTTTTTGAATAAAATTTGGAAAAGAGCATAACTTCATGATAAGAAGGCAGTCTAAAAATTTTCAGTAGCAAACGCAAATAGCCCAACACTAAGGATGTTTTTATTGTTTAGTTTCCTTCTGTTGTCTAGCTAAAATTTGTATGTCAACTTATCCTCTTGTGGTAATATATGGATGCCAGATTTATTGCTATCTCTTTATATCCGTGTTCTAGTTTTTCTTTGTATTTGGCTTTTCTTTCAACAAAAAAAAAAAGAAAAAGAAAAAGTTGTGGTGTTTTCCCTTCCTTCTATGTTGGTTGAAAATTATTTTTAGGTTATCAAATATGGAGGATATAAATGTTGGGCAAGAAATTGATGTAAGAAAGATATTAGTAGTGAGCCAATTAAAAGTTCTCAACACCAACAGCTTCAAATACCATAGATCTTACAGAAGGTTCAGATGTAATATTCCTTTGAGTAAAAAGAAAAAAGCATATAAAATTTTATCACCAGTCTGAGCTGATTTTGAAAGGATATGTGATAAAGAGGAAAAGTAGAGTATGATATTTGTAAGTATTGTAAAATTAAACTCAAGTGTCCAAGCACTCAAGGGACAATCACTTTAACAAGATACTTAAGTTTATGCAAATACAATACAACCAAAAGAGCTAAGGATCAACAAATATTGTCATTCACAACAACATCATCTGATGGTAGTGGCAATTTATCGAATTGAAAATTTGACCAAGAGGCTTACAAAAGAGCAATGGCACGAATGATTATCCTTGATGAATTGCCATTTAAATTTGTGGAGAAAGAAGGGTTTAGAGAATTTTGTAAAGTTGTGCAGCCACTTATCAAGAATATTTCAAGAACCACCATTATTAAAGAAGTTTACAAAATATACAAGTTAGAGAGGCTAAATTGCAAAAGTTGTTTCAGAAAAGCATTCATCGGGTAAGCTTGACAACGGATTTATGGACTTCAAATCAGAATATTGGGTATTTATGTTTGACTGCTCACTTTGTGGACTCTTCTTGAAAGCTTCATAAGCATATCATCAATTTTTGTATTCTTCCTTCACTGGCGAAGCCATCTCTTCTGCAATTGAATCTTGTTTAGATGCTTGAAAAATCAAACAAGTTTGTGTTGTTACTGTTGATAATGCATCATATCTAATGATGTTGCATTAAACACTTTGCGAACAAATTTAAGAATGAAAGATGGCTTTCTTGGGGATGGTAATTCTTTACATGTTCGTTGTATTGCACACATTTTAAACTTGGTTGTGAGAGGGAACAGATGAAATTAAAGATTGCATAGCTCGTATTTGTAATAGTGTAAAGTAGGTAAAGAGTTCTCCTAGTAGAGAACAAGCATTTGAAAGATCATGTGAAATGGTTAGAATTTCAACCAAAATGTCTTTGTGTTTGGATGTCAACACGTTGGAACAAGCAGGCTTTACCCTTTGAGAAGGCTTTCAAGCGTCTTGCATCTGATAGTGATGCCTTTAGAAGTACCACTCCTCCTTTTGAAGAGGATTGAAATTATGCTAGAGTACTTTGTGACTTCTTGGCATATTTTTTGAAACTACTGAGATGTTGTCGGGTACCAAGTATGTCACTTCATCCCTACATTTTTTTTATGTTGACAAGATCCAAGATGCATTAAATTCTTTTTCAGCCGTGCAAAATGACCCTCTCCTTCATTGTATGTGCAACAAAATGAAGGAGAAGCTTCGTAAGTATTGGGGTTCTGTTGATAAGTTTAATATCTATTTGCTTATTGCTTTTGTCTTGGATCCACAGTATAAGTTAGATTATTTATATTGGTGCCTAGGGGTGTAATCGAGCCGAGTCGAGTCAACACAGTGCCAAGCTCGAGCTCGACTCGACTCTTAAATTTGAAGCTCGAAACTCGACTCGAGCTCGATCGAGTTTTTATTTTCGATTTACTCGATGCTCTTGACTCGACTCGACTGAATTTCTGTATAAAAATTTAAAAAATATTTTTTAATTAAAATAAAATATTTTTTAAATTAAAAATTTAAAGAATAAGGGTAAAATAGAAAAATTGCATAAGCTCGATCAAGCTAGCGAGCTTTTCGAACTGAGTATTTTAATACTCAAGCTCGACTCGATAATATACTCGAGTAGCTCGAGCTCGAGCTCGACTCGATAAGCAGCGAGTCGATTTCGAGTATTTTTCGAGTCGATTTCGAGCTACTCGCGAGTTGCCTCGACTCAGTTACACCCCTATTGGTGCCTTAAAAGAGTTCTTCCAATTGATGATGCTTCTGCAATAGCAAGAAAGGTGTACATGGTTGTGTTGTATAAATGTATCAAGTTGAGGCTTCTTGTGCATGCTCTTCATCCCAAGGGAGTGTTTTAACATTTGCTTCTTCCATGACTGCTATTGATGACAAGAAATATGAGGAGTACATTTATGAAAAAGAGCATAGTAGTTTTGATTGTAGCATGTCTGAAGTTGATGCCTACCTAAAAGATCTTCAAGAGAGGGCTGTAGAACCATTTGATATTTTGGCATGGTGGTCTACTGCTACAAAATATAAAACATTAGCATGTATGGCAAGAAATATTTTGGCTATTCCTGTTTCTATAGTAGCATCTGAATTTGCATTTAGTGCGGGAGGCCACGTTCTTGACCAATATCGTAGTTCTTTGACACCAATGTTGGTTGATTGTCTGATTTGTACTCAAGATTGGTTAAGAGCTGCACCAAAGGATCCAGAATATGAAGAACTCATCAATCATTTGGATAAATGTGCAAAAGGTAAAAATATTTTGTTATATTTTGAATTATTTACCATTCTTTCAATACAATGTTTGACTCATGTTTTTTTTTTTTTTCAGAAGAAGCTGAAAGTATTTAAATAGCTTCCTCCTCTCTACCTCCTATTTCACTAAAAGATTAATATATTTGAGGTATTAGTTGTATTCTCAAATGTGTTTTCTTTCTAAATCTTGTTATATAAGATAATGGCTTGTATGCTGTTCAAAGGGCTGATGGAGATAATAAAACAGCCCTTTAGCCAGAGTGAAGTTAAGTGCTTAATGCTTCAGTTGTTGGAAGGTGCCCTCTATAGTTTCTCATTATCTTTTTCCTTGTGCAGAACTTGAACATGGGTGGTGCTGACGATGAGCTTGAAGATGATGCTGCTGATGCTATTGATAAGGATGGAGGTTAGTCTTGTTTTGAGAATCGAGGGGGAGGGGGAGGCGCGATGTGGATCTTGCACGCATTGTGGGAACTGCTAGGAATCGGGAATCGGATAGGAATGTTGAAATTTTGATGAATTAGAAGTAGGGGAATGCACGAAGATATGCAGTTTGTTTGTAAAATTATGTTTGGTGAACACGAAAGCAATGGTTTATAGATTTCCTTTCATGTCTTGTTGGTGGAGCTATGAGACTTTGGAGTTGAAAAGATGCTATGTTTTTGTAAACTTCAATAGTAAATGTGTAGGATGATGGAAATTTGGATAATGATCTGAAAAAAGAGATTTCATTAAAAAATGATTGTTGATGAAACATTTTGTAGCTGCATGCATATAACACTTATATGCTTGATCCATTGAACCTGAAGCACCATGATAAATTAAATTAAATATGATGTATCTTAACCCAGTCAGGATGTACAGGTGCTGGCATTTGATGAATGAATCTCCTTGAGTGTTCTGCCTATATATTGTTACTTATGTAGCAAATACTGGTTACCTGTTGATTCCTGTTGTTCTTATGATGCATAACATGGATTTCTTGCGGTGGGCCAAACTAAGATTCATCAGCAAACTAGTTTTCCAACTTTTTTTTTTTTTTGGTGTAAATGTGTTCAAGATTGATCATTAATAAAATTCCTTTCTTTGTGTACTTTCTTATTATAATAGGATGGAATAATGTTGGTAGTAAAGTAGTACCGTTGCACACACTCATCAACTTGTATATGTATGAAAGGTTATTTGAGTGAGGATGCAATTCTTCTTGTGTTTCGACACTTAAAATGGAACCCAGGTTGATTGCTGTGATATCATGTGTTTGCAAATGGTTTGATGAGATTGCTAAACGGGTTTTGTGGAAGGAGTTTTGCCGAACTAGGGCTCCAAAGATGATGCTAGATTTGCAATCCAGTGGAAGCCACAGTGTTGATGGTAACTGGAAAGATTCATATCGGCAAATTGTTAACTTTTGGATTGAACTGAACATACTTTTTTTATTGATGTCACACTAAAAGGATTGTTTGTTGGAGTATATGCACTTATAAAACCAATCTTTTTTTTATTTCACTATTAGCTGAACTATGGGATTAGAGGATTGTTTGATGGGATATGTCATATATGTTTTTTTTTTTTTTATCAACCCGAATTTCAACTCGAAATTCAATCCGAACCCGATTTTTAAAAATAGGGTTAGGGTTGAGGTTTTACAAATAGGGTTAGGTTAAAAAAAACTGAAGCGTCTAAATACATCACAATTTTTTCTCTTTGCACCCACACTTCAAAAAATATAAAATACTCAGTTTACTTCATTAAATAATGACCATTATATCCTCTGCCATTTCTCTCAAACACTCCACCCTCAACAAACCCCCTTCCTCCCCCCTTAAACGTTTCAACTGATGCCCTCATTTCCCTCACTCCTCTCAATCCATTACTAGCATCTAAACCCCTTATTTGAAAGGATTTGAACCTTCATTTCAATAATAAACAAGTAATTAGTAATTTGGAAAGATTCTACAGACGCAAAGGTTCATTTTTTAATATATTTTAATTTTTTTATTGTGCTTCGTTCAACCCTAGTATGTCGAACAGAGCCTCTCTATTCGACCTATCATGATTAAACAAAGCACTAAGCACCGTTCGGCCCTGTGTGGCCAAACAAAGGGCCAAAAATAATAAATAATTTTAAAGAATCCAAGTGTGACTCCTTCGCTGCTGGCATGCGAAGATGGTGGGTGCAAGTGGCTACCACTCCGACCCCACCTCACATGCATCCAGATCCATCGCAAGGGTGGAGGCCAGAAAAAATTTTAATTTAAACGATTCATCAATCGAAGGATATTGTTGATTCTCTTTTTATTCAAATTCCTTTTGGGATTCAGGCTTAGATTCCACGAGACTTCAGTATTATATTTGGGTTCTTCCGCAAAGAAGGGTCCTTCAACAGCTAACATTTTGAATTGCAAAGGTGGTTCTTTTCAGTGAAAAATTTGGGTCTACGTTTGAGATCAGATAGTTTGAAGAAGAATGATTAAAATTTAAAATATGACATTAATCAGCATTAATATGCAAGATTAAAATATGAAATAATATTTTTTTTGGATATATTGTTCGGTCTGACCAGGCTGAACAGTGCACGACTGTTTAGATTGGTCAGGCCGAACAGAGCATTACTCATCGCCGAGGAATGGGGAAGAAATAGCTCGCCGCTGCAAATCACTATTCGTTGCCGCACTCCGCCACTGACTGCCGCTTGTTGCCGGACGCTGCCGCTGCTCGCCATCGAGGAGGAAATGAAGCCAGATGCTACTATTGCTCGCCACCAATGAAGCAGGAAAGCTGGACGAGAAGAAGGGGAATGGGAAGGAAAACGGATGGGAGGAGGGAGAGGGCTGTGAAAAAAATTTGAGATGGGGTGTGAAGAGGTGTAGTTTAGGTATTTTATAAAATTCAAGGGGTGTAGAGAGAAATTATGCGGGTGTGGAGAGTAATTTAAAATTTTTTAAAAATTCGAGGGTGTGGAAAGTATTTTTTGGGTGTATTTAGAAGCTCCCGTCACGGACAAGGAGAGCTTAAGAGACACATGCCGTGTTACACTAAATTGACGTGGGAGCTTTTTATTATTATTTTTATTTATGGGATGCAACATTGGATTCCACGGCCACTGCTTGGGTGTCCGTTACGTCAAACTTCCCTAGGGTTCCATGCTGCACCTGCCCCAGATCAAGGTGTAGGATTGGGATGCACCGGTTGCGGCTCTTCGTTCTCCGGCATCGGCAAGCTGAAGCGGTCGTTATTAACATCCCCATCAAGGAAAAGTTTTGCTGTACCGCACCGCTCAAAGCGATTGGTGCATGCGCACGCATCAAAAATAAAACAAATATTTTTATCTTAGCATGCACGCGGACGCACTGCATCAATCACCATGCACACGATGCAGCTAGATTTTTACCCCTACCAAATCATACGGGTAGATGGAAAATACTTTATACACCGGTCTCGGTGCAGCAAAGCTGATGTGGACTGCACCGCGTCTTCCGATTGGTCTACGTGGATCCGACGTGGAAGACCTGACAGGCGGTATGGCTGGGCTTTGATGTAACGTATTGAACGTGACGGCCATTTAAAGCTGTTCGCTTTTTTTTAAACTTTGCGTATGGACGAAAATGCCCTTTAGCGCCATTTTACGTTTTATCATCTGTGCAAGAAGAACTCTGTTTCTTCCAGCTTAGAGGCTGAAAATACTTCAGCTACTGGACTGGAAAACCTTGATACTGGAGTCTGTGTAAAAAAACTTCTGGAGGAAATGTCATCCGCAGCAAGTAAGAACTCTTTATTCCCACACCCTAATCGAATTCGGCAGAAAATCAATCGCGACACCCTAGTTGAAATCTCACGACCCCCTGGCTCTAACGAGACGACACCCGTGCTTTAACATGACCACATAAAGAGAACCCGGCGACACCCTAATTGAATTCGGCAGAAAATCAATCGCGACACCCCAGTTGAAATCTCACGACACCCTAGCTCTGGGGCGACAACACCCGTCTTATAAATGACCACATAGAGAGAACCCGGCGACACCCTACTTCGAATTCTACCGTTAATCCTTCGCGATACCCTAGTTGAAATCCCATGACACCCTAGCTCTAACGAGACGACACCCGTTCTTTAACATGACCACATAGAGAGAACCCAGCGACACCCTAATTGAATTCGGCAGAAAATCAATCGCGACACCCAGTTGAAATCTCACGACACCCTAGCTCTGGGGCGACGACACCCGTCTTATAAATGACCACCTAGAGAGAACCCGGCGACACCCTACTTCGAATTCTGCCGTTAATCCTTCGCGACACCCTAGTTGAAATCCCACGACACCCTAGCTCTAACGAGACGACACCCGTTCTTTAACATGACCACATAGAGAGAACCCGGCGACACCCTAATTGAATTCGGCAGAAAATCAATCGCGACACCCCAGTTGAAATCTCACGACACCCTAGCTCTGGGGCGACGACACCCGTCTTATAAATGACCACATAGAGAGAACCCGGCAACACCCTACTTCAAATTCTGCCGTTAATCCTTCGCGATACCCTAGTTGAAATCCCACGACACCCTAGCTCTAACGAGACGACACCCGTTCTTTAACATGACCACATAGAGAGAACCCGGCGACACCCTAATTGAATTCAGCAGAAAATCAATCGCGACACCCCAGTTGAAATCTCACGACACCCTAGCTCTGGGGCGACGACACCCGTCTTATAAATGACCACATAGAGAGAACCCGGCATGGAAAGGAAAGTGTTCATGCACTTGAATTCAATGAAACGCAACCCGAAGTACAAGGCCAATGCAAGGAAATGGCATACAATTCTAGGCCACATATTCCATATCTACTGCGATAAGAAGGAAGCAATGGAGTGGCCGATAGAAGATATTTCGGATTGCCCAAGCCAACCGAGCGGATCGCTGGATTGCGGCCTGTACTGTCTGAGATACATGGAATGTCTTGCTCGACGGGACAATCCTGATATGAAGCTAGATTTCAGTGATGAGGAAGTCAGAGATTATCGGCGACACTTAGCTGCGACGATATTGAGAGAGGGCCTGAACAAAAAGATTAGCGACATTGTCGAAAAATGTTCTTAATTTTTGTATTCGTCTTTGAATGAACATTGAATGTAAATATTCATATTAACACTGATTAATATTTAATGCAAATATTAAAAATTTTATCACTGCGATGAGCAGGAGTGTCCTCGATGTCTACGAGACGTCCCAGACCAGAGCTTGCGAAACGACTCCGAAGATTTTAGCTCGACGACACCCTAGCTCATGGAAAACGACACCCTTGTCTTGCGCGGCGACACCCGAAAGGCGGAATCCCAGTGCTTGCGAAACGACTCCGAAGATTTTAGCTCGACGACACCCTAGCTCATGGAAAACGACACCCTAGTCATGCGCGGCGACACCCGAAAGGCGGAAACATAAGAGACATCCCAGAGCTTGCGAAACGACTCCGAAGATTTTAGCTCGACGACACCCTAGCTCATAGAAAACGACACCCTTGTCTTGCGCGGCGACACCCGAAAGGCGAAAACATAAGAGACATCTCAGTGCTTACGAAACGACTCCGAAGATTTTAGCTCGACGACACCCTAGCTCATGGAAAACGACACCCTAGTCATGCGCGGCGACACCCGAAAGGCGGAAACATAAGAGACATCCCAGAGCTTGCGAAACGACTCCGAAGATTTTAGCTCGACGACACCCTAGCTCATGGAAAACGACACCCTAGTCATGCGCGGCGACACCCGAAAGGCGGAAACATAAGAGACATCCCAGAGCTTGCGAAACGACTCCGAAGATTTTAGCTCGACGACACCCTAGCTCATGGAAAACGACACCCTAGTCATGCGCGGCGACACCCGAAAGGCGGAAACATAAGAGAATCCCAGTGCTTGCGAAACGACTCCGAAGATTTTAGCTCGACGACACCCTAGCTCATGGAAAACGATACCCTTGTCTTGCGCGGCGACACCCGAAAGGCGGAATCCTAGAGACATCCCAGAGCTTGCGAAACGACTCCGAAGATTTTAGCTCGACGACACCCTAGCTCATGGAAAATGACACCCTTGTCTTGCGCGGCGACACCCGAAAGGCGGAAACATAAGAGACATCCCAGAGCTTGCGAAACGACTCCGAAGATTTTAGCTCGACGACACCCTAGCTCATGGAAAACGACACCTTTGTCTTGTGCGGCGACACCCGAAAGGCGGAATCCTACGAGACATCCCAGTGCTCGCGAAACGTCTCCGAAGAATTTAGCTAGACGACACCCTAGCTCATGGAAAACGACACCCTAGTTTTGCGCGGCGACACCCGAAAGGCGGAAACATACATAGGTTTCCGTCTTTCGGGTGTCGCCGCGCAAGACTAGGGTGTCGTTTGCCTTGAGCTAGGGTGTCGTCGAGCTAAAATCTTCGGAGTCGTTTCGCAAGCTCTGGGATGTCTCTTATGTTTCCGTCATTCGGGTGTCGTCGCGCAAGGCTTGGGTGTCGTTTGCCAGAACTAGGATGTCTCGTATGTTTCCGTCTTTCGGGTGTCGCCGCGCAAGGCTAGGGTGTCGTTTTCCATGAGCTAGGGTGTCGTCGCGCTAAATCTTCGGAGTCGTTCGCGAGAACTGGGATGTCTCGTATGTTTCCGTCTTTCGGGTGTCGCCGCGCAAGGCTAGGGTGTCGTTTTCCATGAGCTAGGGTGTCGTCGCGCTAATTTCTTCGGAGTCGTTCGCGAGAACTGGGATGTCTCGTATGTTTCCGTCATTCGGGTGTCGTCGCGCAAGGCTTGGGTGTCGTTTGCCAGAACTAGGATGTCTCGTATGTTTCCGTCTTTCGGGTGTCGCCGCGCAAGGCTAGGGTGTCGTTTTCCATGAGCTAGGGTGTCGTCGCGCTAATTTCTTCGGAGTCGTTCGCGAGAACTGGGATGTCTCGTATGTTTCCGTCATTCGGGTGTCGCGCGCAAGACTAGGGTGTCGTTTTCCATGAGCAAGGGTGTCGTCGCGCTAATTTCCTCGGAGTCGTTCGCGAGCATTTCATTTACGACCAAGCAACCATAATTCAAAAGTTACGACACTCGTGTTTTATATATGATCTTGTGTAAGTTGACTCAATACATAAGCATCAAATTCATCCATTAAAGTTTCTGACGGCGGAACAATTATCTCCAGGTCCTCTTCAGTATTAATAGACTGCAAACAAGTCTGCCTGCTACTTGAAGCAGCTCTTTCCTTGGCCTGATTTTTCCTTGATCTTTTTGCCTTCTTCTCGACTGCACTCTTTAATCTGTTCTCTCTCGGGCGACCTTTCGTCCTAATTTGTTCAGGATCTTGAATTACCAGCTCTGAACGTGGTTTAGCTGCGCAGTTGGCATCCACGGCAGTTTTGAATAGAGGCGGTAGACCATCCATCACTACATTAAATGCATCTTCAGACATGGAGGCTATCTCTGCGAGCTTCGTCATCCGATGAGACAGCAAACTATATCTACAATCATAAACATAATATTAACGATAACAAATATTAAGACATTTCAATTAAAAAATTGTCACTGCGTACCGTGAGTTTCGTGTGCTTTTATCATAACCCTCAGTATTGCAGTCGAATTCGTCGAATTGGTATTTCATGTCCTTGCACCATCTCTTCAAGAAGTATTTATCTGGTAAACGAAATACGTCATTTTGATGAAGAACCAACAGGGCATGCCTACACTGGTACCCCTTGAACTGAAAGGATCGGCACTGGCATTGGACATCCTCAATATTTCTATCGTATGACACGATATAATCTTTGATCATCTCCTTGCCAATTCCATCGACTTCAATCCTTTCATACGACTTGACGGAATATATACACGTGTTGCCAGCTTCGTTGATCAATTTTGTATTTGATGCAGCCATTTCAAGGATCTCATTCTGGAATTTTTTGAAAATGCTCCGTGTATACCTTCCTGCAGCTTGTCTCTCAAAAGGTGATGATGTCTTTAGGAAAGCTATCGTTTGCAAAGTCCTATTATCTTCCTCATTTTCGGCCTCGTATCGTTTTTCCAAGGCATCTTCGTACTTACTTATAAACTCCGTTAGTGTTGTCTTCGAATTTATAAACCCATCGAAGAAGTGATTAATGCCTCGCTCCTTTGTGAAGATGACATCCCTGTTAAAAATTTTGTCAACCAAAAAAAAAAAAAAGCGTTTAACGGAACATGAACCAAAGCCATTGACATACAAACCTGCGAAGAATGTATCCTTGAGGTAAACTGGGACCCATTTTTCCCGACATTCGTATAGGACATTGAACCAATCTATAGACTTGCATTCTTTATATTTCTCCATAACATGTGCCCACCTTTCCTCGAATGAATTTATGGTCAATGAATCATATATTGCCTCATCGAAATCAACCATAAACTTGGGATTTGCCGTGCAAATGTGGCCAATCTTTTCCGGTATCTTCTTCAATATATGCCAAAGACAAAATCGATGTCGTGTGTTAGGAAAAACTTCTTTGACAGCAGCCTCGATTGCCTTATCTTGATCAGTAATCATGGCAATAGGTGCTTGACCACCATTTGCATCCAGCCAAGTCTTAAAAACCCATTTATATGTCTCAGTACTCTCATCAGACAACAATGCGCATCCAAGCAAGGTTGACTGTCCATGATGGTTCACCCCAACAAATGGACAAAAAGGCATTTGATATCTGTTTGTCAAGTAAGTTGAGTCAAAGCTTAGAACATCACCGAAGTATGTGCATGCCAATCTTGACCTTGGATGAATCCAGAAGACAGACCTCAGATGACCATTATCATTGAGGTCTAAGGAGTAGAAGAAATTGGGATTTTTGAGTTGCATTTCGGCGAAATGAATTACCATCGACTGAGCATCTCCTTCTTTCAGCTTAGACTGACGTTCGCGACAAATGAAGTTACGAGCATCCTTCTCGGTGAAATCCAATTGTCCTCTGCCCCCTTTTCTCCTTGCTATGGCAGAGTATATCTGAGTCGTCGGAACATTCACGGCATGTAAATTGCTGATCTCTGCCTTCTCTGGTGTGCTGATCCTCCTATGCGACCGTAGATAACCAGCTGATGTTATGGACAGCCCATGGTTATGTTCTAGAGAAACCTCATCCAAAATCCACTTACCACTTGTAGCATTCAGTCTTGCTTTTATGGATGCCATACAACCAACTTTCCCAGTATCCCTATGATTCATACTCTTCTCTGATTTTCTGGATTTTCCTTGC